>JAUPMG010024853.1:0-14966 GCA_031762675.1 Pachysandra terminalis | reverse complement strand
TAGGTTCTTTGATTAACGATTCCTTTAGTTGATGTTTAATTCCGCATAAGATAGAATCGTTTAGAGAGCCTAACATATAAAGACCTCTTTGGCACTTCCATCATGTTCTAATGAAACTGGAAAGATATTGGCAGTCAAAATCTCCATCGATCACTTTGCCTCACTACATCTAAATCATGTTGTATGCAAAACTTTGCTCATTCATGTTCCAAACATTAGCAGGAAGACAACATATGAGTTGATTGGACACCAATATAAGGGTTCACTAATTAATAACTTGCACAACCCTTAGGTATGGAGATATATAGTGGTGGTGGGCTCCAACCTAATGCGACTGCATCTTAGTGTTTTAGGTCTGTGTCACTGATCAATGGACAATTAGCCTAGAAATAGAAATTGGCTCATATTAGATTTCCTTTTGTCTATATTAGTGTAATCCTAAACCAACAACATGGCAATTACATTTTTAAAGGATTCTTGCAATTGTCTAAATTCTAGAGCAGCAATGAAAAAGAGGAGAACGAAGGAGAGAGTTTGGGAAGAGTGTGTGGGTTGTTTGGACAGAAATAACTTCTTTTAAACATGGGTGTTTTCATAATTCATAAAGATTTTTTTAAAAAAAAGTAGACTTAGATTACAAAGCATAAAGGTAAATTCGGTACATACGGTTTTGTTATACTAAAAAGTGTATTTTGTTCAATTATTTTTGAAAAGTATATTTTTTCTCTCAACATGACTTTTCAATAGACTTTTTTATAAATACAACCAAAAATTCACCCTTTCTCATAATTTTCCTTTTTGTTTTCTTTGAGTAATTATATATGAAAAATAATTTAAATTTTAATACAACTTTTGGATGGATCATTGCTGTTAAATTCCACATCAATAAAAAAGGCTGAAAATAAAGTTATAACAATGTAGTCAATTCTAGGCTTCAAATTCATTCAACTTATTCGAGGCCACACAGTAAGATAAAACTTTAATCTATATTAAAATGTATCTTAATAAAAAATTTCATATTTAGTATTATCATTTGAATCCCTTTCAATCAATTCGAAATTGATTTTCTGGAAAAATAGGGTGGACAATACCTTTAGAAATTTCCAACCGAAATATGATATGGGTTTTCTCAAAGTGCTCGGAGGCCTTATCGAGCAACCCTGCCCCAGTTGAGAACTTCAAAGACTTACAAAATCTTGTCGAAGGAAAGGAATCAATATAGAAGATCTGGTCTTAATATCAGGTAAGCAAAAACTAATAAATGCTTAAAACCTTTGTCAATTATGTAAGTGATCATTGACAATATACAACATGATTATCTCAGGGGCACATAGAATTGGTATTGCTCATTATCCTACGATTACTTCTTACTTTTACATTTTCACCGCATCATGTAACCAAGATGCTTCTCTAAACGATGGATACGCTACAAAACTAAAGGAAAACAAGTGCAAGAAACCAAATGAAAACAGCACAAAAGTAATCTTCAGTTTATTTAAAAAATATTTTTTATTGACTAAGTTGATAAGGCAAATCTGTATAAGAAAATAATTAAAAATAATCTCCATAAAATAAATAATAAAAAACAAAAAACTAAAATACAAAGGTAGCAATTATAATTAAAAATATAAAAAATTACACGAGTTATGCATACTTTTCATTTATGTTATTACTTGAAACTCATTTAACATGTTTTTGATTTTAAATTTGAAATCCGTACAACGCACGTGCATTATTACTAGTCTTTAAAAATGTATGAAAAGATAAAATTATCCTTATAAATAAATTACAATTTGTATTGCGAGATCACTTAAAATATTAGATTTTTTTATACTCTCAAACGCACCCTTTCCCTTTATAATATATATTTAATTATTATTATAATAATATATACTACTATATGAAGTAAAGAGTTCTAAACATTTCAGCCTAACTCATTTTTTAGTTACTTATTACAAAAGAAAAAAAAAACTCATTTTTCAGTTTTCAATATTTTCTTCTACAAAATTATTGATGGAGATATATCTACATGTTAGAAGATAAATTTGGATGGAAAACAAATATTATGGGTGTACTCTTCCTTTCACTCAGCTAAATTTGGATAGTGAAAACAAATGAAAATAAAAAGAGTAAAAACCAATTTTAATGTTAGATAACCTGAAAAATAAAAATAAAAAAAAGAAGAAGAAGAAAAAGAAAAAGAAAAAGAAAGTAAATAAATGCATATATAAGAAAAGTATGCACTAAACAGTGCAGTGAAACAACCAAACACAAACAATACCCATTAAGATGTCTTGAATGACTCCAATCCTAATATTTTGGGAGTTATAGACTTGGAATGTTGCAAATGGGTGGTGATAAGCAGTATTTTGTTGATTTCATAATTAATTTATTATTTGACAGTTGTAGGTGGGATTTTGGTGAACGCTATCTACATAAATCGAAGATGTTTGCATGTTCTCTCACGTGTCTTAGGGTCAAGGCAGTCAGATCTGACTTGAGCCTAAATCGCTATGATATGGCCGTTCTCAAGACATTTGCTTGAACTGAGAATGGAGGAGCGAATCTAGAAAGTGTGAAAAGGTAGTATACGACTATGACCCGACAAAGGGAGATGCTCAAGTCTAGACTGATCCCACCTCAAGACTTGCCTTACAAGCCTTCCTAACTACTCTATCTCAAGTATGCCTGAGAATCTCTCTCTTTCTCCCAAGTATGCCGAAGAATCTCTCTCTAGTATTCTAGAGAATCTATGCAGAGATCTCTTAAATCTGAAGCTAAGTTTGGAGTATAGTGAGAAATGACAATACTCTTCTCACTCCGATACATGTTCTCTTCTTTGGCGTATACCCTCGTAGGCTTTGTATAGGCTCAGGGAATCTCTAGGATGGTGACAAGTGTCACCATCTTTCTCACTTGTAACTGGAACAAATTAAGTTCCCTCATTAACATGGTAACAACCACATTAATATATAATGACTGAATTAATGTTTACCATAACAGTTAATTAAATAATCTCTCAATAATGGTAGCTTATTTATTGCAACTCAAGAGACCACATCTCTTAGTTACTTAACTTCGTTAAACCGTAGGTCGGCGTACAGAGGTTCGACTCGGCTACCGACGATACTCGTGCCCATGTTCGCCACACCTTAAGGACGTCTAAAAAACCCCTTAATGGGCATTCGCCCAGGAAGGAGATCTACTCTCCGTTGCAAATCACATACACAGTCAATAATTTAATCAATCATTCATAAGTTGGTAGTGCCATGACGGGGGCGATTCTCGGTTTTTACATCTCATTCTATGCCAAGGAATCATTAATACAAATATTGGGCATTTTTGGACCTTCGAAATGTCAAAAATGGCCCCTGGCCCGAACAGGGTGTGCCAAGATAGCTCCCTATCGGGTCCCCCTTTGTCAAGGTCTGGGAGACCCCAGCAGACCCGGGAGTCGAGGTCATTTGGCTTAAGCGCCCACCCATGCCGGGGTTGGCTAGGACCTCGCCATAGTTGAGCACCAAGGCCGTTTGGCCTAGGCACCAACCCTTGCCGAGGTGGCCGGATCCTCGACATATGCATGCCAAGGACCTCGGCATTTTTCGAGCATGGGCTTCGACATTTGTCGAGGTGGGACTTCAGCATTTGTTAGGATTTGATCTTTCACTTATTTTAACTCTTTTGGGCAACGTGCCTGTCCTAGCTCCTCTAATGGAATTTGTGGACGAGTTTGGGACACCAAATGGGCTCATCAAAGTCTCGGTTCGTTCGTCAGGATGCCCGACGAACTTGGTTCGGCCAAATTAACAAAAGTTGTCAATGTCTCAAATTCCAGTTTTATACCAACTGGTAATCGAATAGGTAATGACGTTGCTCAAGACCCGCCACCTCAGCTTATTATGCTGACATGGCATTCTTACCAAAAATGATCATCAACATTATGCCCCTTTTCACGGATAGCGTTCATAGAATGCCGAGAGCAAAACGCCAAGGTCATTTTGGGAGAAAGTACCATAAGTCAAGTTTTCTCAAAACTCTCATTCTCTTATTTCAACATACTTAAAAAGATCTTAATTAATATTCAGGTACCTTTATTACCATTAGGTGACCCCAAACACCTATGTGGAAGTTGAAGCATTACCGATGCAAGTGATATGGTGGCATTGCTCACTCTTCCTTTATATATGCCAAAAGTGACATTCTCGCCTTGCAACTCATTCTTCACTTCTCGTCCTCGCTTTCGATAATGAAGCGAATGCGTCTTTTGATAACTCTCTAGCCCCAAGCTATTTTATAGAGTTACATGACAATTTTCAGCACCGTCCATGAGGGTTCATCTATTCAACTTTGTTTGTCATGAGATGTTGCATCATTCATCTATGAATTCGGCAAGGCTTATTTCTTTGTAGGCATTTTTGTCGAGCTTTTGATTCTCGTATTTTTCTATTCTCACCATTGAAGTTGCACCTGCTTGAAAGACAATTTTCATAGAATATGTGGTTGTCAGTCTACAAAGTCATTGCTCTTATAGATTCGACTCCATACAATTATTATTGGATGGCTTTGCAGGCATCTCTTTGTCATAGAAAATGCGGATGACTGTGATCTGATGCCATACACAAATTCTTGACTAGCTTTGCCATAGACGATGTGATTATAAGTGTGTGGGTTGTTACCTTGACGGACTTGATGTCATACACAAATTCTCGGCTCTCGTTCTCTTTATGCCAGGAAACTCTCATTTTGTTTGTCAAGATCTCATCATTGTAAGCTTGGGGGCTCCATAATGACTTCCATCGAGGTTACATCCAACTTTGTCATAGAAGATGTGGCTGTTAGTGCCACACCCCAAATCCGGGATATGAAATCTCAAGGATTTTCAAGTGAATGACCTTCGAATCCAAACCTTGGATGCGTCCAAACCAATCAAAATCAATAATATGGTCCAAAAGAACATTCTATAAACTAACGGAAGTCTTATAAATTTAAAACTTAAACAATTCTAATGTAATCCCAAATCAATACTTAATGTAAATACAACTGTTGCCCAAATGGGTCAAAACTAATAAATCAAAATCCATAAAATTAACATAATTAAATTAAATGTCTCTAAATCAAAGCAGCAACCACCGCGACCAACTTGCACTCTCTCTTTCCAAGTCCAATCATCACTCTCGTGGATAACTTGTTTCAAGTGGGTTATGTATTTGTGATGGCAAACACATACAAATGCTCATGAGATGAATGATATGATGCATTATGCACATGATGGAGTGAAGATGAGGAAATGTATGCAATGCAGTGTTGTTAGGCCTAGCCTAACCATGAGATCACATCCACATCTCCTTTAGGTAATATTATCCAAGGAATGTGCCACAACACAACTAACCATTTTCTTTCAGGGATTGGGTATCCTAAGGTAGGAAAACACCGTAACATTCATTTATGGGGATGAGTTAACCCATGGCAGAAACCACAACATTCTCTTTAGGAGATAAGTTAACCCATGGTAGAACCACCTCATTTCCTTTTAGGGGACAAGTTAGCCCTTGGTAGAAATCACCCTAAATAGACTCGTACCAATACCAACACATCATACCCTCCTAAGAGTTCTAAAAACACAACACACATACAAATCACCAAGCCCTTCTCCCTAGGGGAAGTTCTGAACAACACCGTGAGCCTCATACGATCACAACCAGAAAACCTACACTTAACACCTAGTTCCTAGGGACCTCACACTAAAATACAAGTATTCCACACACTAAGAATACCCACATTACAATTACCTCACACTTAACCATATTGCACAAGTATTACACTTCACATAGTCCTGTAGACTAAAACACATCAGCATGGCTCACAACACATCAAAACAGAAGCACATAGAGTCATTTTATTGCACAAATATTCCTACACACATTTCTAAGAAAAACTAACATCATACTCAACTTAATGGGACTATCACCTCACTACCCTCCAAGAATTGGGTTTATTGGGATTCGGTCACAACATTCGATCGACCGTGGGTCAGACCAAATGTTTCGGTTCATCCTCATGTTCGGTCGCTAATCCAAGGATTTTGGACTAAGTTTGGTATTTTCGGTCAATGCTTCGATCGACCAAGGGTCAGGTCGAAGTTCGAGCCAACCCAAAAAATTCCCTAATATTTAAGAAATTCGTGCCTTTCCTATTTTATCCCAAAAACACAGTTCACACTCCAAAAATCACAGATTTGAAAATAACACATTCTATTCGGTATTCTATACATTAAACACATCTATAAGCATTAAAACACATTAAGTCATCATGCTATCACACAAATCATATATATATATATATATATATATATATCAATCCATATTAAATCTCAACAAACAATCACCTATCATGCCTTCCTATAAAATTCCTCATGCAAAATCAACCTAGACATCATACTTAATACTGTTATCATATTCCTATGAAAGTGCTTAGACTACTAATCAAGGAGACACCTACTTCTTTCTTCTCAAGCATTTTTCTGCAACTTTTAGGGCTTTGAAAGATCACTGCCTTTTTTTCCTTTTGCTCCTCTTCCTTTTCCCTTTCTCTTTCACTCTCTCTTCCTTTTCCCTTTTTCTTTCTCTTTCTTCCTCTTCCTCTTCCCTTATGTCTCTTCCTCCATCAAAGTAGGCTATAGTCCCATTCCTCTCGCTTCTCATCTTTCTCCTCTCAATCTTAGATCTCCTCCTTTTTTCCTCTTCAGTTGACAAGGTCTAGATCCCTTTTTTGATTTGAAATCAAATCTTTCCCCTTTCCATTTGAATTCTTGGGATTAGATAGGAAATGATTTCTTATAGAGTCCTTGCTTATTTTATCTCTATCTCTACCAAGTGATTCTCTTTTTATCGCTTGATTACTAATTTACCTTTTACATTGTTTTCTTACTAATTTAATCTTGATCCTTCCCTTGTGAGCTTACACGACCAGGTTAGGATTGGTTCCACTATTCTTCTCTAAATCACACATTAATCCCCTTTCTGAACTATTATTACTCAAGCCTCCTTACCCTCCTAACTAGTCCATATATATATACTCAACTATATTCATATTCACACATCTTTTCCTTATTAATGCTTATGATCCTAAAAATTTATTAATTTCTAGTCTTCTTTTATTAATCAAGAGCAATTCAAATCCTACAAGAGCTTAGATGTCTTTCTAGATTGATTAATTCATCTAAGGAACAGAAAATTAATTATTTTTATTAATTTTCTGGGTTTGGGTCAATACAGTCAGTGCAAGGGTCATTGTCTTACCAGACTTGATACCATACATAAATTCTCGTCTCCCATTCTCTTTATGCCGACGAACTTTCATTTTGTCTGTCGTGATCTCATTGTAAGCACGTCGGGCTCCATGATGGATTCCGTCAAGACTTATATTTTTGACTTGGCCTCCTCATGCAAGAGGTTCTTCGTCAAATCTCACATTTGTAGCCTTGATCCATCGTACAAACAGGGTTGGTCCAGTCTCAAATATTGACGAGTTTAATCCTTCTTGGACGTCCATCATCGAATCTCATAATGTTCGACATTCATCACCTCAGCAGATGATGTTTGTCTGAATCCCACAATATTGATACATGTCACCTCGTCAGATGACATTCGTCGAAATATCGCAATACTTGATAAGCCATGGTTCTATAGCACCGTCAGAATCTTGTGTCTTCTCACATACTGTGTTGTAGAGCTTGGATTTGTCAAGGTTCAGTAGGCTCATGACAAGGCGACCGAGTGGCATTATGCCAATGAGCGTTGGGTGCAGGAATTGAGCCGGTAACTGAATCATGCAACAATACAACTAGAGATATAATAAGCGACTAAAATATGCTTGGAAAGTTGTCTAGTGGTGGCTTTAGCATCATACTTAGTTTATAAAATATGGAATCTACTTGTCGGGGCATTCGTCGTGACAAGAAACATCTGACAACAATTGTGATTTCTCTGAATATTTCATGTAGCTCCCCTAGAATCAGGGCCACCAGATCATAAACAACTTCGTGTTTTTCTCACCAAGTTCTATCGTGCCTTATTTTGTGATGCCAAGTTCTGTCAAGCAAGATCTTTGCCGAGTCTCTCTATAAGGATGAATTTCTCCTCATAAGATGAACGTCATCGAAATCTCGCCTTTGTCAAATGTCATACTATTGACAACCTCTGTCATACAAGACGATCTTTGTCAAATCTCATTATGTCTTTTCTCTTTCTTTCTTTTTTTGTCTTTCTCTTTTTGTACTGCATTTGTAGTTTTACAATGGCATTCACATTTTTCCTTCCATTATTTACAATATGAAAATAAAACCTCACTTTACTATTGTACCGACAATGGCAAGGTTGCCAAGGCCGATAGACCTAGTCCCTATTTGTGATGGTACACAGCATGTGCAAAGGCTCTCACCAAAACTGGTAATCTCTCATCAAGTATAATAACATCACATTTATCATTCAAAATAATGTTTTACTCATTGTATCACCTTGGCTTAATACGAAAACATGTCAAGGATTTAGATAGTCTTGAGGTCTTGTCACACCCCGGATCCCGATGCCCAAATCCCTAGGTGAGTGGCATGAATCATGAGGTGCGACCTTCGGGATCCACAACTAGACTTCGGATTAGCGACTACAACCAACCACAACAGAGCATATCTAATGCTAAATATATCAATCAAAGTGCGGAAGCTAATCATAATTTCAAATTACATCACGGCTTCAGAAGAGCCCCAATAATACATAACAACTATAATCCAAACCCATAGACTTAATTAGCCCTATTACATGGATTCTATCAACAAAAATCAAATGAAGGGATATTCAAATCAGCAGATCGAGTCCACGTCCGTCTTTCATGTCACCTCAATCTGCAACATGGAACGTTGCGTGAGCTTGGAATGCCCAGTAAACCTAATTATGTCACCCATCCTTGTACCATACCGTTAGTCCGATAATACCATAAAATCATGCTAAAAAATAAAAGGAAAGAAAAACAATATTGATAAACACATATGCATAGTGGAAGTCAGCAAACATAGACAAAAATAACAAAGAAAGATGAATGTATGAAGAATGAATGAATGCACATCAAGGAATGCTCAAACAATGATATGAATGAATCTAATGCATGTCCTAGCCGATGATCATTCGGTGCCAAGTATCACGTACTCGGTGTTGCTAGCATATGCCAATCACATCATAATCCTGATCACAATTCTAACCTCAACTCCCACGCGTACAACGTGGTTTTGTAGGACTTTTAACATACCGGGCTCAATTCCCGTAGTTGGTTTGTAACCTTTTAGGGAATTTACATCCAAGGGCAGCTACCTATAACCTTTTAGGGAATTTTCACCCAAGGACAGTTAACCATAACTTTTAGGGAATTAACACCCAATTACAGTTTATCCATAACTATTTAGGGAATTAATACCCAAGGACTGTTTATCCATAACTATTTAGGGAATTAATACCCAAGGACAGTTTGTCCATACTACAAAGAATCCATAATCAAATCCGTAGTTACCTGATTTCTCAGATGAGCCATCAACCAAACCAGTAGAATTACCGGTGATAATATCTTTAGAAACTACCTGTGCGCCCATACACATGAATAATCCTTGGAACACCATCACAAGCATCCTTTCAATGTAACAATAGGATTTCCGATGATAACAACCTTCGAAAGCTGTCTGTGCGCCCATACACGCGAACAATCTGCCAGGTGCCATCACAGGTATCCTTTCCACAGGTAAATAACAATATAACTACCATAATCAGTATAGGTCAATCAACTTTGGATCCTCCTGATAGTTCCCATCAGAAACTATCAACGCGGCCATACACCCGGACAATATGCTGGAAACCATCATAAGCATCCCATCATATTATCACACCACAAGTAATCATACATAACCAATAAACCAAGTAATTTCCATATTAAATCAACATCAGACCAAGGTGGGATGATGGTCACAACATCTTCGGAACACCAAGTTTGACTCCCCGCAGGTAGGCTAGCTGCCTTCAGGGCAAAACTTGATTCCAGAATCCAATCATAATCATGGCCTAAGACCTTCCTCATCCACCCAGGTAATCCACAAGATTTCACAAGTCTGTACAATATACTGGACCTTTGGTGGAATAGTCGATGGACTGAAGCCTACTGAATAGCCGAATTCAACTAGAAAATGATCTTTGTCGGTGGACCAAAGTCTATCGAACTATCTCTGTGTTTTCTCAGGTGTTCGGTGGATTACCCGGTGGAACGAAGCCTACCTAACACCCAAAATAGCCTATAAATCACTCTTTGTCGGTGAACCAGTCGGTGGACCAAAGCCTACGACCGGGCACTTTTTTGGGTTTTCAGCTTTGACATACAGTTGGTAATTTGGTCATATCTTCCTAAATACTCATCCGAATCACTTCAAACTTGTTGTGCTGTGTTCATAACGAACAGAGTGATAATAATAAAATATAAAATAAATTATAATTTGATAGGTCGTATAGTCGAGGGTTCAGATCTGTACAATTCCCAGGGTTTTCTGGATTACGGGAATACTTATATTTCGATCCCAACTAAATCTTAATCAATTCTAATAATCAAATAACATTAAATCAACAAGAATAAACTTATACAAATCATTCTAAACACCCTCTTTGCATATCAACAAGATCATCATGGATTTAAATCATACTAACAACATGAATCACAAAATACCAGAAATCATAAGAGAACACACTATAAATCTTACAATGAACACTAACATCATCGGAACCATACGGATCATGCATTCAAGAGATGACTACGATGCGGTACAAGAACTATACAGAAAATGGTATTTACCTCGTGCTAGTTTCGGGATCGATCAACAATCTAATAACCTTCTTCTTCTTCTCTTCTCTTTTCCCAAGTTGATCTGGACGGCTAGGATTTTTTGGCCTATTATTTTCCTCTCTTTTCTCTTTGTACTCTCCCCCAAGTCTCCTAATAGAGTTCAGATCATATGGAAAGGGTGAGGAGAAGGATTTGGTAGTTTCCTTCTTCCTCTCCCATTACCAAAACCCACACATCCACACTCCCCTCCACGTTTTAGTTGGAATTAAGCTTTTATAATTATAGATACTCCCCTAATTATTTTCTTATTACACAATAACCCCAACACCCACATTTGATCACTACATAGCCCAACCCAAATGTTCTAATTGATTTACACTTCACACCAATATTTACAGGAATTAAACCATTAACCCCTAATGGTCAAATAAATAAATTAATCCTTTTAATTAATCTAAGTTTAATTATTATTAATTTATTTTTAGGTTTTAGGGTCACTACAGGTCTTATTTACCAATGACCTTTGGATCTAGAGAGTCACAAAGGCCCTTGGTAGGATTAGGTTCACTCTTCATTTCTATTTGTCTTTGTGGGATTAGATAGTACACTTACTGAACGCTCATCACTGATGGATTGAGCCATCAAGGCTATGTCTAGCTTGCTTTCTCTCTATTTTCTCGGCTTCTCAACTTCCATCACCAATTGCGTTGTGCGCTGAGCGGCCTCTAGGAGCTTGGTGAAGTTATGGATGTCATTATTCTCAATGTAAGCACGATAATCGTTGGTAATTTCACTAATACAAAGCTGTACTAGCCGATCCTCGTTGATGGATTCATGGCAATCCATTGTCAGTGTGTGGAATCACTTTACGAAGTCGACAAGTCCTTAACTAGAGCTTGGTGTTCCTTGCTAAGATGCACAAGGGTGATTCTCTCTGCGACGGGAAAGAACTTTCGGAAAACGTTATGAACCATCTCTTCCCATAAGTGTATGAAATTCGATGGAAGGTTGGAGTATCAGTATAAGCTTTGTCCGATAAGGACTTAGAGAATTCTCAAAGTCGCAGCTCCTTATCGGAAGTGAATATGACGAGGGAATCCATAAAGCGATTGACGTACTCCTTGAGATTCCTTGTCTTGTCTTCATATTTTAGAACCTTCTTCGATAGGATTTAATCATTCGGATACGACTTTTTAAGAATATCTACCGAGTATGGAGGATGAAAGTCAAAATCTCTATCATTATCCTCTAGCAATACTTTCTCACGACTCAGCAAAGCATTGACATCGGCAAGAGTAATATACTCCTCGGCCTTGGGTGGTTCTTCGTTGATGACAGGATCAACTTCTCGGCATGGTTGCTTGTCTATGTCCTCGACAACAACATGTGATGGAGGAGCTTAGTGGGCAGCAATGATATTCACTAGAACTTTAGAAACACAATTGTTCAGCTTGTGAAAGACCATTATGAGTTGAGTCTGAACATCAGATTCTCCTGTCCTACCGTCTGTTCGGTCTACGCATGGGATTGATACTCGATAATCTCTTCTAGTTTGGCAACAAGATTGTTCAATACTTGCGGCTTGTTATGAGCTATAATGGAACTGGAACGCGTTCGGCATTGCCTAAGTCCATCACCATCTACAGAAAGATATGATACTTAATTTCTCACAAATAACAAAGAAATGAAAACAAACTTATCTCTTTTCACTAAACTCGGTTTAAATGATCTAACTCCCCAGTGGAGTTGCCATTTAATGTAGGTGAGATTTTAGTGAACACTATCCACGTAGATAGAAGATGCTCGCGTGTTCTTCCACGTGTCTCAGGGTCGAGGTAGTCAGATTGGACTCTGGCCTAAACCATTATGATACGGTCGTTCCTAAGATTGTTGTTTTAACCGAGAATGGGGGAGTGGGTCGAGAAGGCGTGGTAGGTAGGTTGCGGTTACGACCCGACAAATCTCAAGCATGTCAAAGAATCTCTCTCTAGTATGCTGGAGAGTCTCTGTAGAGAATTCCTAAGTCTGAAGCTAAGTGTAGAGTATAAGTCAAGCATATACGTGGATGCGACAAGTACGTCAAGCACACACGTGGCACCTGCTTAAATCATTGAATCATTAGTACCCCTACATTACTCTTATTCTTATTTTATTTTTTTACGTTAAGAATTGCACCTAGGCATTTAAATGGGTTGGTCTGACACTGCTCGCGGTACGTTTAGTTCGGACCTGTCATGCTTCGGGCCGGCACAGTCCAGCGTGGGTTGTGCCATGCTCATTTTGAGAAACCCCAGGCCCAGCACGGCATAGGGCCCACGACACGACCTGGGGCATGTCGAGCTAGGCCAGGCCTCCTACCGTGCCGGGCGGGTGTGTCGTTCCCTTGCTGAGCTGGGCCGCCTGCCAACCCGGAGCACCCAAATATATAAAAACATATAGTAAATACAAAAATATAAAAATATGAATTACTTAAAAACTATAAATTTAAACTTATAAGAACTTATAAAAAAAAAAATATAAGTTTAAACTTATAAAACCTGTAAAAACCTAAAAAAAATATAAATTAAACTTACAGAACTTGTAAAATCTTTCAAAAACTTATAAAAAAAATGTAAGTTTAAATTCATAAAAACTTATAAAAAAATATAAATTTAAACTTATAAAAGCTTACAAAATTAATTTACAACTTATAAAACTTATAAAAAAAATAACTTTTTCATTGTTGAAATCGGAATGCTTGATAAGATCTGAAATGTCCTATATATCTGTTGTATTGTGTATCGAGTTGATGATAAAGTTTTTATTTTTTATTTCTATTTTTATTTTTTTATTGAATAATGTCATAGAGCCATCTTGTTAAAATTAATGCATAAATGATCTTCATTTTTATTTGGTGGTTCTTTGTTGCTGTTGATCTATTTATTGAATGTTTAATATATGAAATTGTCCAAAGCATGAAATGCTTTGATCTCGAATCATTCTTGAAAGCATGAAATGCTCAATATCAGAAGTTACATACATGTCCCTGTCTACGTGTTTGCTTCGTGTTAATAGTATTGGTCGTTCTTGCCGTTGAACCATGGTATACTCTTACATTTTCTGCCAATTCAAATGCCATTTTTTGATTTGTGTTACCTATAACGTCGTTTCTATTTCAACTTGAGCCTTATACATATGGAATGATGTGCATTGTTTTATTCGAAGGATAATTATTGTTCAAAGGATAATTCTTGCGTTATTTGAAGAAATGCTCAAAACACTAGGTGATGTAGATAGAATTCCACCATGCCTTTTTCTCCTAGAACAAAGTCCATCCTGATGTGCATTTATTTAATGCTGCCACTTGATAACTTAAAGTTATGATTGTGGACTTGTAACAGATGAGAATCTCATTTTCATTCTTTAAGACGAAGTCCATTCTGATGTGTCTTCGTGTCAATGTTGCCACTTGATAACATAAAGTTATGATTCTGGGTTTATAAAAGATAAGAATTTCATTTTCAATATTTAAAGAACAAGTTCATTCTGATGTATCTTCATTTCAAATTTCACCTCTTCGTATCTTAAAGTTATGATTGTGAAACTATAGATAATAGGGGTGCACCTCGGTTCGGTCTAGTTCGGGTTGATCTCAACCCAAGACCAAACCGAAATGTAATAACATCAACCCAAAACTGAACCAAACTGAATTAGAAAACCCATAACGAAACCAAATTAAATTAAAATAACCGAACCAAACTGAATTGCTGTTTCGGTTTGGTTTGGTTCGGGTTGGATTAAGTAACCTATATCCTGCATTAAATAGAAAAAGAAGATAATGCAAATAGCTTGGTTTGTTGAACAGTATTATAGAAACCAATCATATGTTGAAGATGTTTATAGCTTGGATTGATTTGTTTCCTTAACCGATTGTATAGCTGTAGGATCTGTTCTGGAATGTTTTAAGATTGTATATTCTCTTTCCTCATTCATAGCGAGGCTTGATTCTATAAGTTTTAATGTAATGTTCTTATTCAAAATATGGAAAATACAAAGAAAGTGGAATCGTTTCAGATCTGAGAATCGTTCCAAATCTTAAGATGGTATCAGAGCAAGGT
>JAUPMG010024822.1:0-14968 GCA_031762675.1 Pachysandra terminalis | reverse complement strand
CTTGAAACGTTTAGCTCGGGCTCTTGTGACGGATCCAGTTGGGACTTTGATCGGTTCTTGTAAATCTTTAGCATCCTTGCCCCCATCAATCACCGTCAACATCGTCGAGCCTCGCTCTAGATGGAGGTAGTATCGCCTTTAACGTTGTTGATCATCACTCTAGATGAAGGTAGTATTGCCTTCAACGTTGTCGAGCATCGCTCTAGACAGAGGTAGTATTGCCTGCAACGTCATCAAGCCTCTCTCTAAACAGAGGTAGTATCGCCTTCAACGTCGTCGAACATCACTCTAGACGGAGGTAGTATTGCCTTCAACGTCATCGAGCATCGCTATAGACAGAGGTAGTATCGCCTTCAACGTCGCTGAGCCTCGCTCTAGACGGAGGTAGTATCGCCTTCAACATCATCGAGCCTCGCTCTAGACCGAGGTAGTATCACCTTCAACGTCATTAAGCATCGCTCTAGACGGAGTTAGTATCGCCTTCAACATCGTCGAGCCTCGCTCTAGATGGAGGTAGTATCACCTTCAACGTTGTCGAGCCTTGCACTAGACGAAGGTAGTATTACTTTCAACGTCGCCGAGTATCTAAAATAAAATAAATCTCCAGTCCAGGCCAGCAAGTCAAATAAACTAATCACCTGGTACAATATAAGGGTCAGCCAAACCCTCGTAGAGAAAACCAAAGAATTTACATTAATTATCTTTATGCATACATAACAACATGATTAATTCATACATTTTCAATCAACAAGTAATATGTAATGACCTAAATAATTCTCAATCTATAACTCAAAGTATTAAGGTAGAATAGCCATCTAGCAAATAATCTCACTAATAAATTAGGTTTGATCCTCTTATAATCCTTAGAACCTATAAGTGACACTATACACCACCTTAAGGACACTAAAACTGATTAAGTTGGCCATATAGAATTAAAAAGTAGAGTTAAGTACGTAATTGGATTAGTCGGATAAATAAGAGATAAAATCTATTAGCAAGCTAATAATTAGTCCAAACAACTTGAAGATTCATTTGAAACCTTAAGTGTACTTACACCATCAGAAATTATTTAGGTGATCAATTTAGTAACATAGAGTTAGAAACCCTGTTTTGCCCTAATACTTGCCTTGAATTACAAGTTTGCCCTTAAGGTTTATAAATAGAAGCCCTAGGTTCATAAGTTTCATTTTTCACATCTCTCTCTCTCTCTCTCTCTCTCTCTCTCTCTCTCTCTCTCTCTTTATCTCTTTCTTGTGGAGCTCATGGAGAAGAAGTAGAACCTTCAAGATCCTCAGATGCAAGGTAGAGCGGCCTCGGATGCAACCCAGCAACGCCTCAAGTTGAGTTTCCTTTCAATACAAGTGTTATTTATTTGTATTTCAATGTTATGATCACGGGGGAAGATCATGGTTGATTGTGCTCTTCCTTCCCCCATGAATTTGGTAGTTACATTACATGTTTTAGGGATCGAACCCCTTGTTATTGAAACCCCAATCCTTGTAGACAACCTATGTGAACCTATTCGTTTGGATTTAGTTTTCTAGAGTTTTGGATTTGGAGGAAAGTCTATGGAACCATGTGTAGACATAATCCCTAACCTAAAAACCAATTTCAAAGCTCCCATAAGAAGGTAGTGACTTCTGGGTGAAATCTCACCCAGAAATGAGCTTCGGCATACCGAGGGGTTCGCCGAGATTTTCTGGGAATTTCAGGATTCTAGAACAGTCACCGAGACTGGTTTAGGCGCACCGAGGACCCCGCTGAAGTAATTTTGAGAATTTAGATAAGATTAGTTCTGACCTAATGCGACCCACTGGGACAATTCCTGTGGTCTCATCCCATTTGGCACCAAAATGCAAATCTCGGTGCACTGAGGGTTCGTCGAGCACCTCGCCGAGAGGCTCCTGCACTCCAAAGTTGGATGTTAAGTTATGCACACGTGTATTATCCCTAGACCTACTGTTCTAGCGTGTTGTTGACCTCAGTAACCTTGCCGATCAAAATATGACCCCTCAAACCCAAGGTTTGGCATATCTGGATTTCGCACCAAAGTATGCGTTTTCAAGGAACTCAAGGGAATAGTCCATGAATCCATCCCTTAGCTCTTTCCCCTTGTTTTATGCATGTATATATATAAAAATTGGCATTTAATAGTGGTGTTTGATGTTTTCTCCATGTATGTGATGATTTGTGCTAAATTCCTTCTTTACTCTTACTTGCCTTTTCATGTAATAGTTGTTTGATACTTGCAATGGTCCACATACATCCATGCTTCATTCTTTAGGCTACAGACCTATATCTTGCTTATGGTTGACTTATATCTTGTGATTCATGGTTGTGAATACATGGTAAGCTATCAAACTATTGTGTTGTTGTGATGATGGTTGGAAGCTTATGAATGTGTGCAATCAGATTATCCGCGTGTATGGGCGCGAGGGTAGTTTCTATTGTAGGCCTTCATTTGATATCCTAGCTAATGCATTACATACTAGGTTGATGGAAGGTTAATGCTTGTCATTGTGCATTATGGTGTGTGGTAGTGTGGAATCATGGGAATGTGCCCATGCGATTATTTAAATGAATATATGCTTGTGAATCATTATGCGAATGCATTAATAGCGAACTTGGATACTACAAGTTGCATATGGACTCTCTTGCTGTGATAGCTCTGTCTAATACCCCATATAATACCTTGGGTTTAGACTCACATATGAGATGAATTGACTTATTGAACCATTTGTCCCTTGAGAGGACTCTATTGTTTCCGCCCAAGCTGTGAGAGAGCCCCTGTGTTGGTATGCCTCCCAGACTTGTGGTAAGATGATTTCCAAGGTTTGTCAATTTTGTGTGGCTTGGAAAAATAATTGAATCATGATTTTTACCCTTTCATAGTATGTGAATATGTATGATTCACTGAGGATAATTCATTTTGATGATACCTTGGAGTATTGCCCATGATCAAAAATAAGTGGGGGGATTGTGCCTCCTAGGTCGATATCCCTAGAAACTATGTTGTGCACATAGAATATCCTATCCTTGAGAAGGCCCTATATTGGGGGGATGGTTCCATAAGACATCTTGCTCATAGGACAAATCGATCATGATGGAAACTTACTATATTTTACATATCATACAGCACCACCCTTTGCGCACGCACTACATATTCCTTGTTGATATTATTTCGAGTGTTAAGTGTATTACACACTTAATCTAATTTTCGTATAGAATTAGGCATGTCAATATTATGATGTTGACCTATGATTATATACCCAGTGAGGTTGGGAGAGGACAATGAAATGAGTGATCTCTGATGTTTAATATTTCACCACGGTAAGCACAGATATTATCCTTGTCACATTATATATATTATTTACTCTTTTCTCATAATATTGGGATATGAGTAAATACCTTGTATTGAAGGATTACTCATTCGGGCTTTCCAGCTTTTGGATGTTGACTTTATATTTTCAGGTCTTGGAGCTTGATCACAAAGAGAGAACCTGGGAATGGGTATAGAAACTTGGATTTAGTTGTAAATTGTATTAGAATTAGACTTTCCTTTTATTAATCTGTAATAGATTAGATTTTACGTTTATGTTACTGATATCTTATGAGAACTGTTAATTACTTCCGCTTATGCTTTGACAATTGTTTCCACTCCTGTAGAAATATGGGGTGAAAGTCATGAATACAGCTTGAAAATTTCATAATTGGAATTTTTCGGTTTGGTTCGTGACAAAAATGGTATCAAAGCCTAAGTTCTTCTAAAACTTAAGTAACAAGGTTAGGATTTTTATAGGACTTCAGGTTAGGATGATTCTCTATTGTATGAACTAGACTACTAACCTATATGGACAAGAATACTAATGTGAATCGAATTGGGCCCAAAACCCAATTAAAAGCTCATTAGGACTTAAACAAATATTTACTAATTAATGAAGAGTTAATTAAGGAAATAAACAATTAAGTGAATCCTACGGATGATTCTCTATTGTTTGAAAAATTGAAGTAAACTAAATTAAACTCAATCAAACAAAATGGATAGAGTTCAAATAAACTAGTCAACCTAGAAGTTAGGAGAGGAGAGAGGTGTCTCTAGGCTTGAATGTCCAAAACAGCAAGGAAGAAAAAGAAGTTCTGGTTTTGGAAACTGCAAAAAAATCTAGAATGAGGAGACTAAGAGGAAAGAAGGAAAAAGAAGAAAGAGAATGAAGAAGATAGTACAATTTCGAAGACGAAAGAAGGCTAGAAAAGCGAGAAAGATAGAAAAGAAAGAATACGCAAACGAGGTAGGAATTCATACGTTTCTACAGTATCTGATTTTATGGACGATCTCAATATTGTAGTTATAGGTGGGTTGTATGTTCTTGCATGTAAGCATGATTGGATCTAAGATCTATAGAACAAGAAAGAATATTGCCATGTTTTTTTGACTCCCATGTTCACTGTGATGTTGTGTTTCATGTGTTTTTATAAGTTCTTATGAATCACATTTATGTGTTTAGATCTATGATTGATTATATGTTATTTACTTGTTTAGATCCATGGAAATAAACTAGGTTTACGTGTTTGTTGTTTTGATCAAATGAGTAGGTTTAAGAGACTTGTTTTTTATAACTAAAACCTTAGAAAACACTAGGTTTGAGTAGAGGCACGAAGCCCTAGAAAAAAACTCAGAAAATGGCTAAGTTTCTACGTTCGGTAGCAGTCTCGACAGCTACCGAAAACAGCCAAAACTGTGTTTTCTCTAGACATGCTACCGAGCCTCGACAACAGTGCTACCGAGCCTCTCGGTAGGATAGTCGGCAGCTACCGAGTAGCTACCAAAATTGTGAAAAATGAGATGCTCTCTGGACCAGCTACCGAGCCTCGGCACTGAGCTACCAAGACCCTCGGTAGGAGACTCGGCAACTACCGAGCAGCTACCGATGTCCAATGGACTCCAAATATTATAGGGGGGATCCCCATTGAGTTGTGCACATGCCTGTATGGATGGTTTGTGTGCAAAAGGTTTAGAATTGGACGAATCACAAAAAGTGTAGGAGAAGGTCCAAAACTCAGGATTATCAGACTGCTTGGAATGGTATATGAGGTGTTATCAACTCAAAGGTTTTGGATACGGTCTTAGGACCTCAATACAAGACTATTATGGTTAGAATTGGTCATCTAGGACTAGATTGGGTGATTAGTGCTTTTAGCAGCATCCAATGTTGACTTAGGTTTGACTTGGGTTGACTTCTGTGTAACTTAGGTGTGAATTTGATGATGTTGACTTGAATGTGAATGACTGATTGAGGGTACTATGAGTATCCAATACTGTGTGTGATGTTTGTGTTGATTGACTTGAGATTGTGTTATGGATAGGTGAGCTTCCACCGTGGGTGAAAGTCCCTAAAGGTAATGCATGGTAAAGGTGTATTCCACCGTGGGTGAAAATCACTAAAGGAAAGATTTGGTATGGGTGTATTCCACCATGGGTGAGAGTCCCTAAAGGAAGGTCTGGTTACAGGTGAGCTTCCAATGTAGGTGCAAATCCCTAAACGGAATGCGAGTATATTAGTGTATTCCACCGTGAGTGCAAGTCTCTCAAGGAATAGGAATTTTGGCTTTCCTCTATGGGTGCAAGTCCCTAAAATAAAGGGATATTGATATAGGTGGCTTCCTCCATGGGTGCAAGTCCCCAAAAGTATGGTGTGTTACTAGTGTATTCCACCGTGAGTGAAAGTCTCTTAAGGAATAACAATGGTGTTTCTACCGTAGGTGCAAGTCCCTAGAAGGATGGGTCGTATGGTTATGAGTTGGAATGAGCATGTGACTAAGTGAGGCCTGGTGACACCCTGCATTGCATTGCATATCATTTTACTCCATGCTTGCATCATACCTTGAATTGCACTACATTGCATAGTGTTTGACTTGACTGTGTTGCATTTACATTATAACTTTTGATTGTGAATGATTGTGATTGGGTCACATTGGTCGTAGCAAGGTGGAACCTTGTGGTTACAGGTGTGTTTCCATCGTGGGTGAAAGTTCCTAAAGGAAAGGATTGTACGGGTGGCTTCCTCCGTGAGTAAAAGTCCCTAAAAGAATGGTGATATGTTGTTACTTGTGATCATAGTGAGACTATGTGTTTGTTATGTGTTTGCTTATGTACATAAGGGTGTATTTCCACCGTGGGTGTAAGTCCCCAATGTGAATGAATGAAACCCTTGATCCTATCTAACCAGATCAAGGTAAAGACTCAGATGTTTAACCCTATCAAACCAAGTAAGACCAACTGAGGTTCTTGGCCATATCTATCCAGACCAATGTGAATGAATGAAACCCTTGATCCTATCTAACCAGATCAAGGTAAAGACTGGACCCTAGATAAATCGGGTTCATTGGAGTCGCCACCATCCAATGGGTTCAGGTGTGAATGGTCACCTAGGTAGGTCAATTAAATTTAGAAATAGACCCCAAAAAAATAATTTTAAACAAGATTTAACCAGATTAGATAAGGAGGTTTATTTAAGAGAGCGGAAGGTGTTAGGCACCCACTCTCTTCCGATTTAACCGGTTACCTAGTCTACGTTCATTTGAACAAACTTTGTAAAGCTAAGAAATACGCTAAAAGTAAAAGAAATATAAAAATAACAAAGTTAAAAGAAAAAAATCTAAAGTTCTAAAAGTTCACAAAATCAATTAAAAAAAAGTAACGTAAGAAAATACTTAACACTAAAAATCTTAAAGAAAACTCTAATGTAATAAAAGCTCCAATGTAGCAAATTCCATTGTAAACTGAACATAATGCGTAAACTTTAAAGTAACCAATTATACCCACGAACTGTCACACGAACCCTTTAAATTCTACAATTTAAAAAAAAACAAAGAAATAAACAAAAATAAAGAAATTAGAAGAATATAAAGGTCCCCCATCTATTCAAACCCAAGAAACTAACTGAACACTTAGACCACAAGGGTGATAATCAGTGGGAATTAAAGCTTTTGATATACATTCACCCTTTTAAACCCACTATAAGAGTCAAATGATTCAATTGTATAAAATCTGGTATAAGATATGCAAAGATCTAAAGGATCGTATAGTTATTGGATACCAAACATATGCTGGAAAATTTCCAACCAATATTATACAATACAAAGAGCTCGACTAAGACGAATATGTAAGTACACAAATAAATAAAACAATTTAGCTAAACAGATTAAAGAAAAATAAAAAATAAAAAATTCTACTGAATACCAGTATGTTATTGTGGCGAACTTTAGTGTTCATCTTTTTCTTTCTTTGATCTCATTGTAGCAGCCGAGACTAAAGTATCCAGCTTGGGTTTTCCTATGCGACTGAGATTATGAAGGAGAACTACCAAAAAATCAATGGGGTTCCGTCTGGCGGATTGAGATTGATGATGGGTTTAAAAGAGAAGAAAGAAAGAAAAAAAAGATGGGATGTTGATAGGTTTTCAGATTCGTGGCGATGAAGAAGAAATTCAAAGAAACGAAGCAACTGCGTTTGCTTCTACGGGTTTTGCAGGATGAGTTGGAGATAAAGATGTATTGAAACCGATCAAAAGATGGGGATTTCTCTGCGATTTTTTTCACCCTTTTCTTCCTAACTTTGATTCCTTTTTATAGCCGCAGAAGGGCATCGTCGGTGATCCCCTCCTTTTCTATCTCCAACTCTATCTCTTCTCTCAATCTCTATCCTCCCATCCTCTTCTCTACAAAATCTATCATCATTTTTAATCTTCATCTCCTAATGCTAAGAAGAAGGGAAGAAGGAGCCTTACAGGTTCTCTCTTTTCTAAAAAAAAATTATTTTATTTTTACTAATCTAATCTTATTAGTAATCCTAATCTAAAAATAATCCTAATCTAACCCCTTTATTATTATTATTATTATTATTATTATTATCCCCTTTAATTATTTGATAACCCACCTAATTGATTAAATATCAAAAATATCCTTCTCACAACTGATTTTAGCATTTGACCAGATTACAATCATTTGAAGTATTTTGCATAAAAGGATCAAATCCGGAAATCCGGAGTCGGAATATTTTTCTGACATCCAAAAAGTTTCAAATTTGATCCAAAACAACATCAAAGGTAAAATGGACATTTTCTCTTACGATCTTGAAACTAGGCAATAGTATATCCATTGGAACACAATTTCAACCTAGAATTCATGTATATAGTCAGAAATGGAATTTGGGGAATGATGAATGCGCAGGATCCATTGAGAAGGATATTTTTTATATTCCCTAGAAGCAAACACAGTTGCTTCGTTTCTTTGAATTTCTTCTTCATCCCCACGAATCTGAAAACCTATCAACATTCCCTCATATTTCTTCTTTCTTCTGTTTTAATCCCCATAATCTTCCATTTAAATCCTCTGGACAAAACCCCATTGATTAGTTGGTACTTCTCCTTCATAATCTCAATCGCATAGAAAAACCCAAGTTGGAAACCTCAGTCTCGGCTGCTACAACGAAATCAAGAAAGAAAAAGATGAACCGGCACTAAAGTCTGCCACAATCACATACTGGTATTGAGTAGAATTTTTTATTTTTTTTTAATCTGTTTAGCTATATTTCTTTTATTTATTTGTGTACTTACATATTCGTCTTAGTCGAACTCTTTGTATTGTATAATATCGGTTGGAAATTTTCCAGCATATGTTTGGTATTCAATAACTATACCAAACTTTAGATCTTTGCATATCTTATACGAGAATTTATACAGTTGAATCATTTGACTCTTATAGTGGGTTTAAAAGGATGAATCAAAAGCTTCAACTCCCAATGATTATCACCCTTGTGGTCTAAGTGTTCAGTTAGTTTCTTGGGTTTGAATAGATGGGACCTTTATATTCTTCTAATTTCTTTATTTTTGTTTTTTTTTCTTTCTTTGTTTTTTTTTTAAATGGTAGATTTGAAAGGGTTCGTGAGACAGTTCGTGGATATAATTGGTTACTTTAAAGTTTACGCATTATGTTCAGTTTACATTGGAGCTTTTATTACATTAGAGTTTTCTTTAAGATTTTTAGCTTTAAGTATTTTCTTAGGTTACTTTTCTTTAATTTATTTTGTGAACTTTTACAACTTTAGATTTTTTTCTTTTACCTTTGTTATTTTGATATTTCTTTTACTTTTAGCATATGTCATAGCTTTACAAAATATGACCAAATGAACTTAGACTATGTAACCGGTTAAACCGGTAGAGAGTAGGTGCCTAACACCTTCCCGCTCTCTTAAATAAACGCCCCTACCCAATCTGGTTAAACCTTGTTTAAAATTAATTTTTTGGGTCTACTTCAAAATTAATCGACTTATCTAGGTGATCATTCACATCTAAACCCAATAAATGGTAGCGACTTCAATGAACCCGATCTATCTAGGGTCCACCCGACCCGGGGTAGTTTATTGATAACATTTTACCTTGATTTGACTACTTTATTATTATCTTGGTTCAATATGAGTCTATTTAAATTAATTATGCTTTATTATTATGGTTTGATTCATGCATTCTGGTTAGTATAAATTGGTTGCACACACAACACTTCATAGCCCATTTGCATAAAACTACCCCATGTCACACGAAAATTAAACTCAGATATGTGTATAATCAGCCCGCCAGGATCGCTATTCTGGGAAGCGGGGCAGATAGTATCCACTCGACCGTCTCCGCGATTCGGGAACCGGCGAAAGCACCTATTAAACTCATATAGATGAATGGTTAGGTCGCTGAAGCCAATTTATTTTCATGCATACATCGAGTCCATCTGGTTTGGACCAAGGGTCCAAGCCCACGTCCATTTTTTAGTCCACCTTAGAATGGGTCCCCCATTGAGCCCATTAGGAAAACCTACCTATTATGGTCTAGGGTCCATGACCCATGATCTATTTCATTCGTAGAGTCCATACCCACGAGGTTTGAGCCTATGGTCCGAGCCCATGTTCATTTTGAGTCCACTTTACAATGGGTCCCCAGTTGGGCCAATTAGGAAAACCTATCTATTATGGTCTAGGGTCGACGACCCATGATCTATTTCATTCATAGAGTCCATACCTATAAGGTTTGAGACTATGGTCCAAGCCTATGTTCATTTTGAGTCCACTTTAGAATGGATCCCTAGTTGGGCCCATTGGGTAAACCTACCCATGACCCAGTTTCATGCATAGAAAGTCCATCATAGTATCTTCCACGATCATTTGTCCATCTTCAAAAGCATCTTCTCCTATTAGTTCATAAAAGAAATATGTGTTCAGACTCTTCAAAGTATCTTTAAAATCATTTTTTTTCTTTTCATTCGCATTGGTCTGGTTAGATAGGGCCAAGAACCTCAGTTGTTCTGACCTGGCTAGATAGGGTCAAACATCTGAGTCTTTTACCTTGATCTGGTTAGATAGGATCAAGGGTTTTATTCATTCACATTAGTCTGGTTAGATAGGCCAAGAACCTCGTTGTTCTGACCTAGCTAGATAGGGTCAAACATCTGAGTCTTTTACCTTGATCTATTTAGATACGCTCAAGGGTTTCATTCATTCACATTGGTCTGGTTAGATAGGGCCAAGAACCTCAGTTGTTCTGACCTGGTTAGATAGAGTCAAACATTTGATTCTTTTAGCTTGATATGGTTAGATAGGATTAAGGGTTTCATTCATTCACATTGGTCTTATTAGATAGGGCCAAGAACCTCGGTTGTTTTGACCTGGTTAGATAGGGTCAAACATCTGAGTCTTTTACCATGATCTGTTAAGATAGGATCAAGGGTTTCATTCATTCACATTGGTCTGGTTAGATAGGGCCAAAAACCTTAGTTGTTCTGACCTGGTTACATAGGGTCAAACATCTTAGTCTTTTACCTTGATCTGGCTAAATAGAATCAAGGGTTTCTTTCATTCAGATTGTTCTGGTTAGATAGGGCCAAGTACCTCAGTTGTTCTGACCTGGTTAGATAGGGTCAAACATCTAAGTCTTTACCTTGATCTGGTTAGATAGGATCAAGGGTTTCATACATTCACATTGGTCTGGATATATAAACCTCAATTGTTCTGACTTGATTAAATAGGGTCAAACATCTAAGTCTTTACCTTGATCTGGTTAGATAGGATCAAGGGTTTCATTCATTCACATTGGTCTGGTTAGATAGGCCAAGAACCTCAGTTGTTCTGACCTGGTTAGATAGGATCAAACATCTGAGTCTTTACCTTGATCTGGTTAGATAGGATCAAGGGTTTCATTCATTCACATTAGTCTGGTTATATAGGGCCAAGAACCTCAGTCAGTCTGACCTGGTTAGATAGGGTCAAACATCTGAGTCTTTACCTTGATCTAGTTAGATAGAATCAAAGGTTTCATTCATTCACATTGATCTGGTTAGATATGGCCAAGAACCTCAGTTGTTCTGACCTGGTTAGATAGGGTCAAACATCTGAGTCTTATACCTTGATCTAGTCAGATAGGATCAAGAACTTCATTCATTCACCCTAGTCTTGTTAGATAGGACTAGATCATTCCGTCCATCCATATTTCATTTTATTCATTCACCCTAACTTGGTTAGATAGGGCTAGGACACTCATTTCACTCATCCTAGTGAACTTAGATAGGGCTAGGGCATCTCATTTCATCCTTCATCATAGCCTGGTTAGAAAGGGCTAGGGCATTTGATTCATTCATACATTTCATTCATTCAACTTAGTCTGGCTAAATAGGATTAGGGCATCATTTCATATCATTTGTTATGAACTCTTCTTGCGAATGAGCACAACTACTGTAATGACCCGGAAAATTTCAAATTTCTGTTGAGGGCAGTTAGTAAATTTCCCTGACATGTTAAAAACCATAACAGTGTGGTGGCTTAGACCATGACCGTGTGAGGATGGGCTGTTAGCCTTCCATATTCTTTTGGACTTTTAAGACACACATGTACTTGCTCAATGGATAATTAGACCCTAGGTTCGGACCAGCCCTTGTAGCTTTTGTTGGGCAGCCCAAAACCTGAGCCCATAAGACACTAAACCCTAAGTGAGGAGAGTATAAATACTCTCTTTGTGTGTTGAACCTAAATGTTGTTGGAATTTTGAGGAAGAACAAAAGAAACCCTAGAGCTGGAGTTATGGAGGAAGATGAGAGTTGGTGGAGTAGATTTCACCATCAATACAGGTGAGTTTTTCCCCAATACTTGAGCATTTAAACTAAAACATTCTTCTGGTTATATGTGCATTCCCCTTACTCAAGACCATGTAAGTAAATGTCATGTTGAGACTAAACTCAAATTGTTAGTATGTTGAATGCCTGAACCTATATGTTGTATTGTGTGATTAAAGTTGTCTTCCAGAGAAATGCTTGTTGATTATGCTATACGGATTGTGAGTGACAGGGTTGTCCATGATAGAATCCTTAAGTTGTGCAGAGAGTTGTTTGGAATGTTTAAATGCTGAGAATTAACTCTTTATCATTGTGATGGTCTTCCCTTGAAACCCTGAGAAAAACCCCTTTCAGACCCATGGATTTTCGTAGCTTGAAACATGACCTAAAAACCTAGAATCGCGTCCGTCAGTGAGTAGTCAGTCCACCGACGCACTCGCCGACAGAGACACATTTCTTGTACTGCAAACCGTCGGTGAGTGGTCGGTCCGCCGACGCACTCGCCGACAGGGACCTCCTTCATTTTGTTTGCGCCCATCGGTGAGTGATCGTACCCACAGACGCACTCGCCGATGAGGTGGTCTGGGAATACCAGGGGACCCCGGAGACCTGCCGACCAAGCCCATATATTAAATGTGTTGTGACCGTCGGTGAGTGTTCGGACCCACTGACACACTCACCGATGCCCACCGGTGACTGCCTTGTGGTCCAAGGGTGACACCGAAGGGCGTAGCACATGCTTAAGTGACTTGTGACCGTTGGTGAGTGGTCGGACCCATCGACGCACTCACCGATGCCCCTCAGTGACTGCATTGTGGTCCGAGGGTGCCACCGAAGGACTTTGTCTTGTTGTGCATAGTACACCGTCGATGAGTGGTCGGTCCGCCGACGCACCCACCGACAGAACCCATTTTTGTTGGATGTTCCCCATCGATGGATCCTTCGGACCAACCGACGAACCCACAGAAGGTGAGTTTTCCTTGTGTTTGAAAGAAGAGCTTGAGGGCAGGGAGTGTATTGCTCCACAGCCCAAATTATCATTAAATCACGAGTGAAAGTGAAGGACATTATGCTTACAATGCTTAGTTTAAATTGATAAGTGTTTGAACTATCATTACAGATTACTGATTTAATCTTATGTGATGGCCAATGGGTTTCGTAAATGCATGATAGTATCAATGCATATGAAGAATGAAATGTGATGATGATCATCATGAGTTCATGTCTTACTTACATGACTGAATGGTATGGATGTGCAAAGATCCATTGGTATGTTGTGATGACTGGATGCCACTGCTTTTGTGATGGGTTGTTTTCTCCTTTTGCATTATCTAAACTAGATTAACTGTAATATGGAGACCGTGATTATTGAACCCACGGTCGGGATGACCCCTGGGTGTTACTCGAGATTAAGTAATGTGAATCGACTATGTGAATGGATACGCCTAATGGGCATGACCGGGTGAGGACCAAAGATGTCCAACAGGCCCTGACGTAATATCATCCTTGATTTGAAATGTTTGGTGTCTTGAACTGGGATGAATGTCACGGAGGGAGGTTCACGAAGATGATGTGTCCCGGATAAAAATAAAAGCGGGGCATGAATTGGGTCGCAAGTCCCTTAAAACTATGATGTACACACAGAATCAGCGTGGTATCCTTAGCCCGAAAGGGGCCATGACTCACAGAATGAGACACTTGGTTTTACAGTCCGGATCTTGCACGCATCTCCAGAGTTCACGATAGAAACATTACATGCATATCATTTATGGTTGTGAATGATTATGATTGTGAATGGGAACTAGATTTCCCTATGTATGTTCATCGAGCATCCTGCATTGAGTAGTATGTAGGATTGAGAGGACTGATAAATATGACACCTGGACATGTGAGTTTGGGACGAGAGAACTGCATTTAGTTGTAATTGTGGTGAATTGATGTAATGTGTTGTTGAGTGCTATGTAGATCATCGTACAATTTTAAGTTTGACTTATTCATCATTATTGCTAGTAGACATTGGGTTAATGTTGCAGATTATCCAACACAGGTGAGTGTGAGCTCTTACTTATTCATATATTTTTCCCTTAATAATTTTGCTGCGTATATTTTACTGGATCGTGTTTCTGGGTAGATGCCCAAGTATTGTGGATTTACTCGCCAGCCATGTAGTTCATCCTTCAGGGATCTGTTTTTCAGGTTATGCTGCGCACTCTGTAGATACAAGGATGGATTGGGATAGGATGCTCCCACACACCTATGCATTTGTTTGGGTTGGGTAATGATTTTAACTTAATTCTGTTTACTTTAGCTCTCGTTTACTTGTTTACCACCTCCTGGTGAGGGGGTGAGAGTTACATCGCTAGATTCTTATGGTGACTCTTAGAGGGGTACATCCTAGAATCGGGTCTTGACAAAGTGGTATCAGAGCTAAAGATAATAAATCTTAGCAACAAGGTTAGGTATAATTTAGACTTAATGATAAGGTTGGGTTAGCACAAGCACTATAGAAAGATACGTGACGGGATAGGTATGTGAAGATGAGTGTGAGAGTTGTGTGTTGGATGTGGTTTCTTAAGGTTACTTTCCGAAAGGTGCTGAAAGATAGTAAGGTCACTATCTCTAAAGACCCTAGGGTTGAACTTTACAAAATTAATGCTTGGCAAGTACACCGGATTGGGATGTTCGAATGGACATGACCACCAAAGGCTTGGAGGATGTACAGTGTGAAATCTTACGATATATGTGATAAGTATCTAATAGTTGTATTTTTATGCCTCTTACCTATGCATTTTAGTCTATTTAGCTGTGCTTAATTGTA
>JAUPMG010024812.1:0-14968 GCA_031762675.1 Pachysandra terminalis | reverse complement strand
TATAAGTGGGTGAGAGTCCGACTTGGAGTTCTAAAGCCATGCTCACGTGAGAGTGAGACACGCTTTAGAATTCGGGTTGTGACAGAGACCCCACCAAGGCCTAACTGAGATCCCACCGAATCTCTGAGACCAAAATACGCTTACTAGAAAGTCTACCGAGTCTGACACTCGGCATACCAAGGCCACCGCGCCTGACAATTTGACCAAACCCAAAAACCCAATGATACTTTCGGTAGACTTCTCGGCAGACCAAACAGTCTATCGAGACCCCACCGAACCTGTTCGGCAAACCCCCGGTCTACCGAGATTTACCAAATTGATCCGTTTGATCTGAAACTTCACACACCTACCTAATTTGAGCTAATTAGAATGATTATGCTATTAGTTTAGTTCTAAAATGATTATTTATTATACTTCGATCTTTATGGTCCTCATACTATCACTTCCTTATTATATGTTTGCTTTGGTATACATATTGGTATAGAATTGATAATGTGATATATACTATTTATTCTTAGTAATGGTATTGTTTAAGTACCTAGCTTATAAATACTAACCTCCATAACCTAATACCCTTAATTTGGCTTACACCTAATCAAATATGAATTACCTTGGCTTAAGTGATAATCCGAGATATGTTAGTGACCAACCTTAGAATCTGACCATTGATCCTCACACCCTTTATATGCATGTCTAGGTACAGAAATTGACTAATAACTTGATATGTATTACTTATAAGCTTATTTGTGATTTTGTTATACCTAATGCCTTATTTCATGAAACTACTCAAAGATTATCATTCATACTTCATTCCTGATACCTATACCTTATTATGCGGATTACATCATGCAAGTTATACTTATATGAGCGTTCTTACTTATTATGTAATATCATAAACTGAATTGCCCTATTAGTGTAGAATCATGAGATTGTGCTCATGTGATTGCTGATTGAATATATGCCTGTGAACCGTTGTGTGTGTTGCATTAATTGAAGGACCTGAAATTGTGAGAGCATATGGACTAATTACCTTGCAGTGATGGCTATGTCTAATACCCTAAAATACCTATGGGATTAGATTACACAAGAGACTATTTGACTCCTTATTAACCCTTGCTGTCCTATAGTGGACTATGCTTGTTTTCACCCAAGGTGAGGGATAGACCTTGTATGGGAATGCCAAAATACTTGTGGCAAAGTGATAGGTGAGGGAAAATTGTGGTGACCCTAAACAAGAATTAGAGATGTTTCGTAATTTAATTGTGTAATTGGGGATCATATTGTAAATATTAGAACTTATGGGGGTATGTATTGAAATTATTTAAAACTATATTGGGCTGGACCTAGAGTTAAACGTGTGGAACAATAATTAGGTTAATGGGCTTAATACTTAATGGACTTAAATTAAGGGAAAACATGTGGGCTTAATAATGGATTAGGGTGACTTAGTAATTCACTTATTTAGGTTCATCTAGAAGGGTTAAGTTATATATATAATTAGATAGAGTTCCTATTTAGATTTGGATTAGGATTACCAAGGAGTTGAGATTAATTTTAACCAAGTTAGAAGGTTTCCTAGTGGTTAAAAGAGGAGAGAAGAGAATCTATAAGAGAAGTTAGAAGGGGACGTGTAGATCCATAATGGGGAAAGAGATCTGAAGAATTAGAGAGAGACAAAGAAGCAATTGTGGCTGAAGCTTTGAATAAAGTTCAATTTGAAGAAGCAGCAGTAGGAAGAACACACAAAAGTCATCTAAGAGCATAATCAAGTAAGTTGTGGTTCTGTATAATCCTTATGAAATTTCAGAAGTCATAATATGAAATTGTATATATAAAATGATTAAAATAATTTCTGGGTATAATTAGCATGTCAAATGAATGATTTTTCTACACAATTCTATGTGTGTTGAATTGATTGATGTATTAAGATGGATTTGTATTTTTATTAATGAAAATTGATATTGAACACTTAAATGCATAAAAATGTATTTATATGAATGAGGACACGAAACCCTAGAAGAAAAACTAATTTTTCGGCTAAATTGTACATTCGGTAGGTACTCAGTACATACCGAGACATCCACCGAACTACTCGGTAGGTCATTCGGTACATACCGAGACATCTACCGAGCAAGTTAAAGTTCCGGGACAATGTACTGAACCTCGGTACATACTGAGACTCATACCGAGACCCTCGGTAGGCCACTCAGTACGTACCGAGACATCTACCGAGGGTTATCAAACTCTTTGGACCATCAACCGAACCTCGGTACATACCGAGGCATCTACTAAAGACCAATGGACTTCAAATTTCATGAGGAAACCCTATTTAATGTTTGGAATATGAATATAAGTTTTGTATCACTGGAAAATGGATGAATGTGGATGATTTGTATACCATGATTTATATTCTTGCTTAAATGCTCAACAGTTGATTATGTTGCATGTATGATGGAAAGGATTCTTGTGATGGCTTCCTAAGGATTGTTCGGGTGTATGGGTGCCTGGACAGCTTCCGAAGGGTATTATCACTGGAGGTCCTACGGATTGTTGTGAAGGAGTCTTGTGAAGATTTCCGAAGGATTATTCGGGTGTATGGGCGCTCGGATAGCTTCCGAAGGATTCTATTACCGAAATTCCTATGGTTTGCGATACTTTAGTTGAGATGAAACTTGTGGTTTATGTAGGTAATCGTCTTATTTGATAGACCTCCATGGGTTAATGTAATAACCCAAACAAAACTTAGGGGATAATGTGAAATTAATATGAAATTAGGGGTTAATTTAAAATATTAGTAATTGCTGAACTGTTTGACTTTGACTGATTTTGATTGGTGGACTGTACAACAAAGAGATTGTGTACGACACATTCAATTTAAATCACTAAAGTTAAATGTATGGCCTAGATTTTGCAGTAACTTTTGCATCTCAATTAATGGCTGAGATTGAAAGCTGAAAAGGTAGTAAGATTCTCTCTCAAATAAAATAGAAACTAGTTAAGCTAGAGACTAAGGTTCTAGAAGGATAACTTGTAATTAGAAACTCAAATGGGCTGGAATTTTGAATAAGAGAAATCTTCAAGAAACTAAGTATATGCTTTTAACTAACAATGGAAAGAAACCCATTTTAGAAACTAACACACATGGGCTGAGAATTTCATCCAATGGCTGAGATTAATGACTCCCAATCAATGGTTGAGATTAATGGTTAATAGTTACTAATTAAGAGAGTCTTTAAGTGTCTATCTAAACATAGAATCATTACAGGTTAGAAATCACACTAATTCATTGGAGAAGAAGAAGAAGAAGAAGAGGAAGATCAGAGGTCTGATACACTACACCACACGACCAAAGCAAGGTAAGTATCCAAGTTTAACATAACCTATGGTTTTAATAGGTGCTTTGTTATTTTTCAATTGTTTTCCAAAAGTTTTACTTGTTTATCAAGTTTAAGGATAGGAGAAGGTAAGATTATTTTTATGCATTGATTTGTGTGATATTTGTATTGCGTTTTATTCCGAATTGAATATTATCTAGTCTTTTAACAAAGTTTTATCATCTGAGTTGAAGGAAAGATAGAAATTTGGAGTTTTTCCTTAATCCCGAGTTTCGGTATACCCCTCAGCATACCGAAGAGTCCATCGAAACTGACCAAAAACATTTGGCATACCCCTCAACATACCGAAGGTCCACCGAATCTAATGGAACCATATTTAGACTTCTGGAAAGTACACCAAGACCCTACCAAATACAGAGATCCAAATTTGTCTCCCAGGGAAGTATACTGAACTTAGATATTCAGCATACCAAAACCTAACTGAATCTGAAAATGTGACCAACCCAGAACCCTTATGATTTTCAGCATACCTTTCGGTACACCGAAAAGTCCACCGAAACCTAACCGAACCTATTTGGCGAACCCCTCGGTCTACCAAAATTCATAAACTTAGGTTGTTTGATCTCAAGCATCACATGCTTGCATAATATGACCTGATCTAACTGATTATCCTATTATTTTGATTTGAGTCTACGTGTATCATATGCTTACATCTTAATTGATCTGATTGGCTATATTTGGTTAACTTGCTCAACCTACTTTCATATTACATGTTTATATCATCCTTTATGTATGCTATCATGTTAGTTAGGATTATTACACATTATATTCATGATTTGAATGATTAGTTAATGAACACTTATTCACTTGCACATCATTGGCTTTATGATCTTGGATTTGGTCTAAAGGCTTTACCCTTTTGTGTGTGAATCCATATTCTGGATTTGAAGGCTTTAAGAGTGAAGTTATGATCTAGAAATCATAATGAGTGAGAAGACTTGTATCTTATGTGTTGAGGGACTAGCTATCCCAATATACCAATTTATTTGTCCTATTGATTTTATTGAGTGAATCTATTGGTTATTGATAAATAATGTTTCCCTGAGGAGATTTCACAGTTATGATGCCTTGGATATTTTGCCCTTGATCAAAAATAAGTAGGGGAATTGTGCCTTCTACATTGAAGCCCCTTAAAACAAAGATGTACACATAGAATATCCTATCTTTGAGAATGACCGTGTATGCGGGGGATGGTTCATTAAGTCATCTTGCTCAAGGACGGATCGGTCTTTTGGGGACTTATGTTATGAATACACCTAACAGCCTGCATTGCATATTAGATACTGTTTGCTAGATCACACTTGGTGATTTTACATGATAGGTGCACAACATGCATCATTAAATCTTGACCACATGCATATAACTCATGTTTCACTTGCATATTGACACTTATCACTGATTACATGATCATAATCATCATACATCATATTTATATTACTATTTATTGGATTACCATTGGAGAGTGGCTTTGTCCCTACTTCAATCATATATTGTGCTAAACTTGTTTATTTACTAAGCTAAGTGTAGCTTACGCTCCCGAGCAACCATATTTCAAGAATTATAGAAGAGGATGACTTGGATTATGGAAACCAAGCCCAGGACCAAAGTTTGGAGGAGACTACTCATTTTATCGAAGAAACTTGTTAGGATATTAAATAAGGATTTTACTCATTTTGCATGCCAAGGTTTACTCATGGTAATTGTTGGGCCATATTTTTCATAGGGATTTGATTAGCATGAAACTACGTATTTTATTTTGATTTTCCATTGCAATGATGATATGTTTTGATTGTAATAGCTTTAATTTCGATATTATATAAATTCCTAGTTTTTACTTATCATTTGGCTATTATTGTTTTCCACTCCCATTGTGGAATGGGGTGGGAGTTATATTTCAAACTTAAAGAACTCAAGTGAGAACTTTTAGATTTGGGATGTGACAAAAGTGGTATCAGAGCCTAAGTTATATGTTTTAATCAAATTTTCATAACATTTCAAGGTGATTGATACTTCAAAATTTTCTCTATGTCTATATTTGAAAGTTTTATGTTTGATGATTGACTCTTACTGACAATTTGTTTACAATAGCATAAATGGATGTTTTTGTTTCCTTGTACAGTATTTACTCATTATGCCTACTGGAAGAAGAGGCAATGTTAGTGCAGGTTCATCAGGAACTGATGCTCAAGATCCCCAATTGGTTGGAGTTTACTATACTCTAGGAGAAATGGCTGCAATGATGAAACAACAGGCTCAGGCAAGGGCAGAAACTCGGCAATCTCAAGCACAAAGCAACAAGCATAGCATTGAGAAGTTCAACAATCTTGGTCCGAATGTCTTCAAGGGAACTACCGACCCAGTGGAAGCTCCGGCTTGGATCGACTCCCTAGAACACATCTTTGAAGTGATGGAGGTGAACGACCATGACAAGATCCGTTTTGGTACCTTCATGTTAGAAGGACAAGCAAGGAGGTGGTGGAAGGCTACCTTGGATATCGTGAACATCATCACATGGGCTAACTTCAAGGTAAAATTCTACTTGGAGTATTTTCCTAAAACTATTAGGAAGGAAAAGGAGCTGGAGTTCATGAAGCTTGAACAAGGCAACATGACGGTACCGGAATACGCAGCCAAGTTCACGGAGTTGTCTCAATTCGCCACATATGCGGTTGACGATGAGGAGAAGAAAACCTTTAGATTTGAGAGTGAGCTAAGGCCTGGCATCAAGAGTGCGTTGATTGTGCGAGACTTCACAGAGTACCATAAATTGGTAGATTGAGCTCGTAAGGTGGAGAAGGACATGCAAGCGTTCGGGAAACTACATGAGTAAAGGATGGGGCGGAACAACCCAAGGGCAGGAAATTCAAGGAGTGCTATAACCGAACACCAGAAAAGGCAAAGGCTGCAAGGACCGCCCTCTACTCATGGTTTTGTGAATCCAATCATAAGATGCTTCAATTGTGGATGCATCGGACATCACATGAAGGATTGCTGACTTCCCAAAAGCCCTCAACTACAGTAGCAACTTATACCAAGGCCCCACTATCAGCAAAAACCGGTAACATAACCTCAAGCACAAGCATAAAAAGGGAACAAGACTGGAGTTCCTCAATAGCAACCTTAACAAGCTAAGGTGTATGCCATTGAACAGCAACAAGGCGAGGTTATGGAAGGTGAGGTTCGAATCTCTCACATCCCAGCGAAAGTTTTATTTGATAGGGGAGCGTCACACTCCTTTATAGCTAATTCATTTGTAGACTGTTAGGGTTTACCTATGAAGAACCTAAAAAGGAGTATTGTTGTATCAAACCCCGTCGGGGGTTCAGCATACTTAGGGATGGTAAGTGAGTCTTACTTAATTATGGTAGGTGAGTCCGCACTATCGTTTGACCTAATTGTGCTTAACATGACGGAATTTGATGTTATATTGGGAATGGATTGGCAAGTTTCATATCACGTGAAAATAGACTGCCACAATCGATTTATGTCTTTTGTAACACCGGAGGGAAAAACTGTAAAACTTTGTGGGTCTAAATCTGGAATGCTAAATCTCTTAGCATACTTGGATTGATGGGCATTATATTAGAGGGGAGGATGGGAACAGATTCCAATCGTATGCCAATTTGGAAGTTTATTCCAAGACATACCCGGACTGCCTCCCAAGAGAGAAATAGAGTTTAGCATTGATTTAACAGCTGGAGTAAACCCTATTGCACTACCGACTAATCGCATGGCACCTACTGAATTGACAGAACTGAGAAAGCAATTAGATGAGTTGCCTGTCTAGCAATTCATTCAACCGAGTTAATCACCATGGGGAGCACCCGTTCTGTTCGTGAAGACGAATGATGGCACCTTAAGGCTATGCATCGACTACCGGAAGTTGAATCAAGTAACAGTGAAGAACAAGTACACGTTGCTAAGAATAGAAGACTTGTTTGACCAGTTGAAGGGAGCGAGATACTTCTCCAAGATCGATCTCAGATCCGAATACCATCAATTGCGAATCAAGGAAGAAGATGTACCAAAAACAGCTTTCCGAACGTGGTATGGACACTTCGAGTTTGTGGTTATGCCTTTTTGCTTGACTAATGCACCAACGGCATTTATGGACTTCATGCAAAGAATCTTCAGACCCTACTTGGACAAATTCTTGGTGGTATTTGTTGACGATATCTTGGTTTACTCCAAAACCAAAGAAGAACATGAAGGACATCTCCGAACGACACTACAAACTTTGATGGACCATCAACTCTATGCCAAATTTTCTAAGTGTGATTTTTGGTAGGAAGAAGTGAAGTTCCTAGGACATGTGGTGTCTAAGGATGGAATCACTATTGACTCAAGCAAGGTGAAAGCGTGTCACGACCCGAATTCTAAAACGTGCCTCACTCTCATGTGAGCATGGCTTCAGAATTTCAAGCCGGACTATCACCCACTTATACTCCAAGCCTATACTCACTGTGGGTGGGAAATCACGATACAACAGAGAATACAATATTGCAATAGAATATGCAGCAGAAATAATTATAGTCCATGAGAAAAAGGTATAACATGAATCTATCTGAAACATGAATAACATTCCTCACACCTCAACAGGGCACAAGCGAGGAAACTTGATAACCCCAAAACAAAAAGATAAGGGGCAACCAAAGAGTAAAAATTTACAAGTAAGATGTAGTCAATACACTCCTCCTCCCAAATCCCTCAAATACATAGAGACAAATAAATATTAAATCAAAATGGAACTACAATAAAGCCCATGGTCTCATCGTCTGTCTTAACAACCTTTGCCGTAGTCCATATGCTGCCTATAGTGCTCTCCTGATATGTTAGGACCCAAAAAGGTTTGAGCAACGCGCCCAGTAAATACAATGTGCATATACAGTGTAATTAACTAGGATGACTGTGCATGCATGGGATGCCTTGATCGATGCAAGGGTTCATTCACTTGTATGCAATGACATGAACAATTCAACAGTGATCCGGCAAATGGTCTAAGCAATCACGTGAATGCAAATGCATGTCATTGATATTGTGAAGTGATTTGCCCATGCCAGATCCAAACTATAACACCACGTATCCACTCACGGATACATGACCCCTTTCAGGCTAAGGATACCTCGTAGATTCTGTGTGTACAACACAGTTTTAAGGGACTTTCAACCCTCGGGAATTCATGCCCAGCTTTTATTTTTATCATGGACACACCATCTCTACAGGATAGTCCAAGGGGATCATCTTCGTGAACCTCCCACAGTGGTACAATACACACTCACAACTTCCAATTGAATTTACCCTGTATATATATATATACAATATATGTAGGTATCCATGGGCTCTTGGGGTAGCTAATTCCTCACCCTTAAATCATCTTGGATTTATAATATGTATAGTCCCCGACAGGACACCAGAGTTTTATCTCTCATTTGGGTGTCATATTAGAGCCCAAGTATCCTCATATTTCCCTCTTGTCCTTCTCAAAGGAACTAGGGGTAATCTTGGGGTGTAAGTCCTCACAAGGACTATACATGCATGCATGGCCATTAGATGCATGAGATTAGCAAACAACTAAATGTATGCTTCAAATTCATTTAAGATGAAAGCATATAATATCAGTCTCATAATCATTCAATAATATGAAGTCAAAGCGTAATGTAAAGCCCTACAATCATAGGTCATTCAAAGTGTTTACCATACTAGAAAACCCCTTCAAAATCTCAGTGAAATTCCCTCTTCGGCGGATCCCGTCGATGGACCGATATACCCACCGGCAGCATTCTAAGTTTCTCCCTCAGTGGACCGACATACCCACCGATGCCCGTCGAATAGAGTAGTCAGTTTTGCCGACGACTCACTGAACCCCAATCGCACAATTCTAATCTTCATTGGCGGGTCCCGTCAGTGCCACTGACAGATCCACCGACGACCGTCGATGAGTGTCGTCGGTGTAACCAACCACTCACCTACTGTAAGCAACAAAATTCACACTCCTTGGCAGCGAGTCCATCGGTAGGCCGACACACCCACTGACAGGGCCACTCTGCACCTCCTTTCGTTGGCGAGTCCGTCAGTTTCACCGACTCACCGATAGGTCACACAAGGTACGGCTCATCAGTCAATGTCCTCGGTAGGTGAGTTTCACCACCAGCATTCGTTGGCGAGTTCGACGGCGGACCGACCGACTTGTCGACTGCCGCGATTTTCTAGGTTTCTTTCCTAGATTTTTCACCTGTCATCTCTAGGTCAAATACCACCTAGGGTTCATGTTTTCTGGGCGAAATGAGTCTAGCAAAGATGAAGAAACATAACTAAACATCCAATGAATATATCCAACCATGAATGGTGCATTCAAACCAAGAATCAAGCACTTATCATTCAAAATCTCATATCGGCCATTTTAACCTAAAACATAGAAAACTAATCTACATTCAAGTATAACTTAAACATGAACTCAAGAGAATCATTCATTACCATTCACATGAGCACTTCAACTTTCAAAGAACTCAAGATATTCAAAGAAACTCAGAAATCCTATGTTAAACAAACAATAAATGCACACAATTCATTTACCGTAGCACAAGCAACTCCTATTGCTCGAAAATCTGATGATGCTTGGGCTCCTTGCTCAATCTTCTTCCTCTTCCCTTCTTGTTCCTTGGAGGGCTTCAAGGTTCTTCTTTGCCAAAACCAACAAAACAATAACCTAGGATTAGAGCCTAACCCTATTCTCTAAGGAGAAACCAATCCTAGCCCTTCATTAACCCCTTCGATGGGAGAGTGAATCTCAAGCATCCAAGCTCTTTAAAGAGAGCAACTAATGTGTTGGGTAGGAGTACCAAAACATGTGTCCTCAAGAGTTGGACATAAATTGCAAGAAGGCCCATAAGAACACCAAAATAGCATAAACCCCCCAAATAGAAAAGATAGTTAAATCTGAGGGTGTTACAACCTACCCTCCTAAAAAAGGATTTCGGCCTCGGAAGCAGCATACCTGGTCCTCAAGGAGGTAAGGATACTCCCGACGGATGTGCTCCTCAAGCTCCCCTGTGGCATCTGACTCGCCGTGGTGACTCCACTAAATCTTCAGCATCGGGGTCACTTTGGTGCGCAATACTCTGTCCTTGCGGTCTAGAAACTTGATTGGGGCTTGCCAATCTATGATGCTCGTAGGGTCGGGGTGGTACTTCACAACATGGCTATGTGAAGTACGTTGCGAACTTGTGACAAGTCCGGCGGTGAGAGTAGTCTGTAAGCAACTTGCCCCACTCTGTTGATAATCTCGAACGGTCCCTGGTAGCTAGCTGCCAACTTACCTTTCTTCCCGAATTGGAGTACTCCCCTCATCGGTGAAACCTTGAGGAATACCCAATCTCCCACTTCAAATTCCAGCTTGCGTCTTCTGGTGTCGGCATAACTTTTGTACCAGTTCTGTGCTATGAGGAGCCTGTCTCTGATTACCTTGATCTTCGCAATCGTCTCAAGAATGATGTCAGGTCCCATATCTACAGATTCTCCTCCCTCATTCCAACATAAGGGTGATCAGCAAGGTCTTCCGTATAAAGATTCGAAAGGCGCCATGCCGATGCTAGCTTGGTAACGGTTGTTGTAGGAGAACTCCACCAATGGTAAGTGCTCGCTCCAAGATCCTTCGAAGTCTAAGACACATGCCCTTAGCATATCTTCAAGAATCTGGTTCACTCTCTCTGTTTGCCCGTCTGTTTGTGGATGGTATGCTGTGCTGTAAGTCAGAGTAGTGCCTAGCGCCATCTGTAGGCTCTTCCAAAATCGAGATAAGAAGTGTAAATTTCTATCCGAGACGATAGTGATAGGTACCCCATGAAGTCTCACGATCTCCTTGACGTACAACTTGGCCAAGTCTTCAGTAGTAGCAGTAGTATGGCTTGAAATGAAATGTGCAGATTTGGTGAGGCAATCGACGATGACCCATAGCATGTCTTAACCCAACCGTGTCCGCCGCAAACTCACGATAAAATCCACGAAAATGTGCTCCCATTTCAAGTCTCTGATCAGTAACGTTGAAGTGTACCACCTAACTTCTGGTCCTCTTCCTTGACTTGCTAACATATTACACAGGATGTAGTGAATCTGCCGATGTCAACTTTCATTTTCTTCCACCAATAGTATCTCTTCAGGTCCTTGTACATTTTTGTGTTTCCCAGGTGTATTGAGTAGCGTGATCTGTGAGCCTATCTCAAGATCTCATTCTTCAAGTCATTGTTGTCTGGTACGCACAATCTACCTTGTATTCTGACGGTGCCATCCTCTTCAATAGACTAGTTTGGCTTGAGCTCGTCACAGGCCAAACCTTGTAGCCACTCCTCGTTCATCTGTGCTTCAACGATCTTTTCTTTCAAACTCGGCTGGACGACAAGGGTGAACAGTCTGGCTCTGCCTTGGCAAATATCCACTCTAACTTCCACTTCTGACAATGCTTCAAGGAGACTCCATTCTTGAACTAGGAGGTGAGCAAGTAAGCTTCTCGTCTTCTTACTAAGAGCGTCGGCCACAAAGTTCACTTTCCCAGATGATATTGTAGAGTGACGTCGTAGTCGTTAACTAACTCCATCCATCTGCGTTGCCTTAGATTCAGCTCTTTCTGTGAGAAAAGGTACTTAAAGCTCTTGTGGTCCGAAACGACTTCAAATATCTCGCCATACAAGTGGTGCCTCCAAATCTTGAGGGAGAAGACAATTGCAACTAGTTCCAGGTCATTGGTTGGATAGGTCTTCTCATGGATCTTCAACTGTCGAGATGCATACGCCACAACCTTCCAATCTTGCATAAGTACACAGTCAATCACAAAAGAGAAGCGTCGGCATAGATCTCAAACAGAACTCCACTCCGCAGAAGTGTAAAAACTGGTGCGGTGGTCAATCTCTTCTTCAATTCTAAGAAAGCCTCCTCACATTCCTCTGTCCACTGATATCTGACGTCTTTCCTGGTAACGCGGGTGAGAGGTACTGCAATGAGAAAAACCTTCAATAAAACGTCGGTAATAGCCTACGAGTCCCAAGAAGCTGCGAAACGTTCCTTGGTGTCTCCCAATCCATCACTGCTTCCACTTTAGCAGGGTCCATTGATATACCTTTCTTGGAGACAGCATGTCCCAAGAACTTCACTTCATTCTGCTAGAAGTCAAACTTGTTGAAATTGGCGTATAACTGGTTATCTTCCAAAGTCTGGTAATCCGGAAATGATCCTCATGACACTACAAAACAATGGTTTTTTACCGGCGATTTATAAAACACCACCGGCTTATAATATTTCCTGGTAACCGGTTTCAGAAATCTTCGACGGTTTTATTAACACTGCTAAGATAGGAGTCATGGACGGCGGTATTTAATGAATCGCCGACGTTGGGTTCTTGTTTTTGCCCTGACCTTCCACCATCTTTTTCCTTTTCTCGTTCTCTTCCCCATTCGCCTTCTCCCATCTGCACTGCGTTCTCCATTGCCGTTGCCATCCGTCATCGTCGCCGTCAGTCCTCTTCGCTGTTGCTGTTGCCGTCCGTCGTCGTCGGCCTATCAAGAGGTATATCTTCTATTCAAATCCTCTTTTCGTCTTCTATTTTATTGTGTTTTATAGGATTTCGTTTAGTTAGAGTTTGTTTCCGAATCGAAGATTCAAGTTAGCTACATTGTCTTATTGGTTTTCACTCATGGCCTCTTTCTCCGTTCCATGCCCTAAGTCCTCTGCAATATCCCTCTGCGGATCGATGCAGCAGAGACCGCATCAACACAAGCATCAGCACTCCCTGATCTCCTGTCATTTGCCTTCTTCAAGATCGAGTCCTTCATTTCTAGCTGGATCCAAGGTTGATCACCCTCTGTTGTTCAGATTTCAGGTTTGTTTGATCTTCTCGTTGTAATGGAAACTCCCAGATATAATTAACAGTAGTTATGATGATTTGTATTTCAGTTTGATATTATTAAGGTTTTCTCCTTTTTGCTGCTACGAGATAAGACGATTGTTCTTCTAATTATTTTGAACACTACGCTGATAAAGTGAAAAGGCAAAAAGAAAAATTGAAGCTTGTCTCTTTTTATGGGTTTGTTGTAGCAGAACTCGTTCTTTCTGGGTTTGTGTTTGTTCGTTCTTAAATGTGTCATTAATGCTCTTCAAAGGAGAAGGTTTCAGTACCCAAATACGAGATTCTTTGGTATATTCATCTACTTGTATTTAGCTAATTACCATGCTTTGTTGAAAACTTGCCCCGTTTGATCTAAGATATATGGCATTAGAGTTGCTGGAATCTGCAAATTTTTCAATATAATAATATCAAATAGTTGAGGCTTAAGTAATTTAAAAGGTTTTTTTTTTCCTTTTTTCTAGGTCTTACTTGGCATTTAACAAATGCTAGGTTTTGTTTTTTGTAGAATCTGTATGGTTGTGCTACCCTTTTGTCTCTTTTGATAAAAATGAAAAATCGGTTCCTTGCTTTTTGCTATTTGCTTCTTGTTTCCAACTGTGTGCTTTGCTAGAGATTTACGAGCCTGAGCTGAGCTTCGCAAAGCTCGGCTCGGCTCGTCTCGTCTCGTTTACAGCCCTAGTAATAACTTGGCTAGGCATATTGTGAGTGACTGTAACTTTTTGAAGAGAAAAGTGGTAGCACCTTAATAGAAAATCTGAGCACTTCAACTGTTTTAGAAATTTCTACCTGAAAACCTCGTAGTAGTTTTGACCACTTAACCTGATCTTGTTAGAGAAGAACCGGGTAAAGTGACAGTGTTTTCCACTTAACATGACCTTGTTAGACCTTATCATCAAGATCTTCTCCCAAACCCCATCTTCTGAAATATCTAACAACCCCTCCAATCAATTTGAAGGGCTCAAGTGGGTCTCAAATATCAAAGATCTGAAGTATTTTTATTATAAATGGAATCCCTTTAGGTCTCTCTCCTTTCCCATATTTATGTTGACTTGAAACACTACTTTATATATCATGACTCAAGAACTTCTGTCCGAACCATATAGGTTAAACTTATCAATGCTTCAAAACTGAAACATCCTTCGTAATGTTCACACTTATAGTTCAAGCATTAGGGCCAGAGGTGGTCAGATTATAAATGCTTTTTCAGGGTCAGTGGGGATTGGTGATTCTACAAGGGTTGAATTGTTGTCTCTTCTTATGTTCTGATTACTTATTGACTTTCTTGCCTTTCAAAATAATTATTGTTTAGAGAATGTGGCCCCGGTTATGCTTTAACCGGACTATCCGGCTATATCCTTCTCGCTTCGGCGTGCTATTGACCGGGATATAGACGTCTCTAATATTAATTATTAGTTTGTTTGAATTTTCTATTCAATTGTGCCATTTTTTATATATTGTTGTGAATTACTAGATGTGCGTGGATGCCTTGAAAAACGGAGGTACGGGGGTGTTGGTAGAATTATTTGGTATATATGAAGTGTTTAATGCATTGCCCGTCTGAAAGGTTATATATGAGATTTGTTATTCATTTTACTTGCTACGGATGCATTGCACTTCACTAAGGGGATTGCAATTTTCCATAGGATATAAATATGAAGATGCATCATCACACATATAA
>JAUPMG010024801.1:0-14969 GCA_031762675.1 Pachysandra terminalis | reverse complement strand
TAAGGTCTTTTGAAATATGTGTATTGAGAATACTATAAAAGGGGATGATGTATGTGTCTCCAAAGTATTCAATCAAGTAAAGAATTCAAGTGAATACAAGTGAAGTTCTTCTCTGTTCTGTTTTGAGCTCTGCACAAGCAACTCATTCTTTATCTTTTCTTCAACAAATAAGCCTTGTAGAATGTAGAATTCAGGGAATCCCCTTTTCCTGGATTTCATGCACTCCCATACCTCTTCATCATTCCGGGAAGACTTATCTTCCCCCAAAACTCTAATTTGGAGACATTTTAGAGAATGGCTTTGGTAAAAGGCTTCTTCCAAACCCAATTGAAACCATTGCATATCTTTCTCTCGCTGTGATGATTGGTTTACCAAAACAGGCTCAATTAAGAAGATCAGCTTGTTCAGGTCTAGCTTCAAGAATCATGCTACATCTTGAAATCAATCCATGTGACTCTGAATGTACTAAACAGGACGGAAGCTCTGCAACTATATTTGACATTGGCTCTGCAAGGGTGTTAGTTTCTGATCCCTTACCCTTCCATCTTGCTCCTATTAGATCCTTTGTGGAACAACAAAAGATTTGCTGACAATAATATACAAGCAAGGTTAGATCGATCCTTAACTACCCCTGCTTGGCTCCTTCTATTCCCCAAACCAAAGTTTAAGCATTTATGCAGTTATTTTTTGGAGCATATGACCAGAATGAAAAAAAAGGATGGAATGCTATTTGTGACATCTGATCCAAAAGTATGCCAGTATTTTTGAAAGAAGAGTGCAGACATACCATCTGATCCTGGTGATTTGGTTGGGTGCATTTGAAAATTGAAATAAGGCCTGGCGAATCTCCTTTGTGACTCGTCTATCAACACCTTCTAAGGTCTCATTCAAGAGATGGGGATGGTTAGATGTAAAGATTTTTGAGAAATAGTTCACAACTACTGTCTCAACTTAATTTATGTTGGATTGCCAAACTCCATTCTCATCCTGTACTCCATTGAGCCTATTGTGAAAATGATTTTGTGAAGCCTTTGCATGAAAGAATGTAGTGTTTTTGTCACCGTTCTTGAGCTAAGAAACCCGAGACCTTTGCTTCCAAAGAGTTTCCTCCCGAGCCAACATTTCATCAACTTGTTTCGATATAATCAACTCATCCTTCCCGGTCTGTTCTGTTACAGGGACAGATTTCACCTTTTTAAGTTCTTCATTGAGTTTCTGTAGTTTCTTTTGAACATGTCCAAATTTTGATGAAATCCACAGTTGCAAACCACCTCGACTGCCTTTAATTTTCTCAGTTAGCATATACATCATTGAACTTGAGAAATTTTGATTCCAGACTTTCTTTATGATTTCTTCATATTCTCCTGTTCTGACCCACATCTCGTCAAAGCGAAACTGCTTTCTCTTCCTTTTCAAACTCCTTCAGTATCTAGCAATATAGATAGGTGATCTAAGCAAGAACTGCATAAATGCTTAACCTTCGTTTTGGGGAATAGAAGGAGCCAACAAGGGGTAGTTAAGAAGGATCGATCTCACCTTGCTTGCATATTATTGTCATCAAATCTTTTGTTGTTCCACGAAGGATCTAATGGGAGCAAGATGGAAGGGTAAGGGATCAGAAGCTATGGCCCTTGTAGAGCCAATGTCAAATATAGTTGCAGTCAGTCCTCTTTAGTACAATCAGAATCACATGGATTGCTTTCAGGATGTAACGTGATTCTTGAAGCTAGACCTGAACAAGCTGATCTTTTTAATCGAGCCTGTTTTGGTAAACCAATCATCACAGCCGATAACGATAAGCAATGTTTTCAATTGAGTTTGGACGAAGCCTTTTACCTAAGCCATTCTCTAAAATGTCTCCAAATTAGAGTTTTGGGGGAAGATTAGTCTTTCCAGAATGATAAAGAGGTATGGGAGTGCATGAAATCCAAGAAAAGGGGATTCCCTGAATTCTACAAGGCTTATTCTCACCTAAGAAAGAAAAACTGGGTGGTTAGATCTGGTTCTCAGTATGGTGTAGACTTTGTTGCATATCGTCACCATCTAGCTCTAGTTCATTCCGAGTATGCAGTCCTCATTCAATCAGAAGGAGATGGTAGTGCTGATGGACGATTGAGGGTGTGGTCTGATCTTCAGTGCACGATTCAGATCTGTGGCAGTGTTGCCCAGACCTTGTTGGTTCTTAGAATCATCAAGGATGGTCAGAATCCCGTCGGTGCTTCATGTTTGGAGAGTTACACTGTTGAAGAACGTAGGATCACAAGATGGAGTCCTGAGCAGTTAAGATTCAGTAGGACTTGATCCTATTGTTTATAATTAGGTTCTGGGTCTAGATGTAATTGTGCCCGAGTCTAAATCCTTTTCACACATAGTTTGTATAAGATACAATGAACTCGTACTCTTTATGGAAAACAAATGCTTTCCCAAATTTGTTTCGTCAAGAACTCGTTCTTAAGGATGTTTTCAGTGCCTTCTGTTGGATATGACTATTTCTTCTATATCTTAGATACTAATTGAAGAAATGGCACTCAAGCAGGTTTTCAGTTAATGGGTAAATACATACTTCTGATATATCATACATCCATTTCCACCATAACCCATTCGATGTTCAGCTTGGTAGTGTTAAGCTTCTCTAGAATACCTCTTTGTGGTATCCTACATCATATCAATTACCAGTTTGACCTGGTTTGTAGCATGCAACAAATCTAGAATTTTGAAGAAACTGGATTTTATGTTATTGGTCCAGTAAAATATTAGGTCCACTGATGATTTTGCTGTAAATCCTCTATTGTGAACTTATAGCTAGGGTTTTGAGATGGTTGAGCAATTCAGGTTTACTTAATTTTAGGAGGCCCCAAGTTTTGGATTTCTGACATCAGCCACACGAACATAATCGCACCATCCAAATTGAAAAAAAATGAGGAAAACAAATATTAACACACAACAAGAACGAATATAACCTAGCTTACAGTATTGGGACTGCGATTGGCATTCACGTACAAGCACTGGAATGTAAGGAAGCTTTTATTTCACTTTCTTCCATCTCAGAGTCAATGCACACCATCCAGGGCTCTGCATTTTGGTATGACTCAGTAAACTCAGATTTCAAAACACCAAAATAAGTTGGTTAAAACAAGGAATTTCTTCAACAGAACTGGGTGATTTAGGTTTCTTAGAACCAAAATAAACTTGTGAACCTCCCCTTGTTTTTAATTATATTGTTTTAAGGACAAGTAAATTGGTGTGAAATGTTAGAATCAGTCTCACATCGGTGGGCTGATTTGTTTTGCTTTTTGGTTTGGGGTTGTATAAAGAACCTCCTCTCCCTAATTGTGATCATCCAATCCTAAGTACAATTTGATCTTGTATAGGGTATTTCACAGTGTTTGAAATTTGCCCTAGTTGTAATCTTCCTGGAATAGTGGATTGATCATCGGTGCTCGAGGATGTATGTAACGTTTTTATCGAACCTCGTTAATCTCATCTTCATTATTGTTGCTTTAGCCGTTCTTGTTGTTTTGCTTATTAGCTTCTGTAATAGTTGTTTGTTTATTATATTCTGTAGCCTTTGTAGTTTGGTGCCTGGCACATTGTGGGGTGTCGGGCACAACAAATTGGTATTAGAGCTAGGCTGATTAGTGTCGTTACTTATGGAATTGTTCATACCTACAGAAGTTCTGTCTAGGAGTCTGGGACTTAAGCGGTCTGTTGTGACCCCTAGTCTTTCCTAGGAACGACCCAGGTAGATACTATTCATATGTACGGTACTATTCAATTCCTAGGCCTTTTGTTTTTTGTTTTTTGTTAAATTGCTATTGGATATAATAGTCATAGAAACGTAGAAACTTTGTTTACACCTTCTGCAACAGTGGAGTCTGAGCTGTCCAAGCTTAGAGAGATCAGCGAACCGTCCACAAGTGGTTCTATTCGAAGAACCAAGTTGTACAATGCAAAGTTTGACGTGAAAAAATTTGATGGCACCAATAACTTTGGCAAGTGGCAGTGCGAAGTTCTGGATCTATTGTTATGAGAAGGATCTCATATTGCCTTGGATGCCAAGCCCAACGATATTTCAGATGAAGATTGAAAATTCGTAAACCGTCAAGCTTGTGGTACAATCCGATTGTGCTTAGCCAAGGACCAGAAGTACTTTTTCATGAAGGAGACTATGGCAACGAGTCTCTGGAAAAGCTGGAGGACAAGTACATGACAAAAAGCATAGTGAACCGGCTCCACCTGAAGAAGAGGCTCTTTTGATTCCAGTACAAGAAAGGTACTCCTATGATTGAGCATTTGGATAATTTCAACAAGATTCTCGCTGATTTAAAAAATTTGGATGTTGAAATTATCGATGAAGATAAGACTGTTGTTATTAAATTCTTTTCCAGAAAGCTATGATCATTTAACCACAACTCCGTTATATGGAAAAGATGAGGTTAAATTCATAGATGTTTCTAACGCTTTGGTAAATAGTGAGTACCGGAAGAAGGATCAGCTTGAACATAGAGACTCAACACCAGAAGCGTTGACTGTAGCTAGAGGTAGGACAAACAACAGAAGATCTGGCAGATCTAGCGGGAAGGGAAAATCTCGCTAGAAGTCAAGACGAGTGTGCCTATTGTCACCAGAAAGGGCACTGGAAGAAAGATTGTCCGAACATGGACAAGTCAAATGTGAACGTTGCACGAAAAGCAGATGATGAAGAGGATTTAGCCTTCTTAGTTTCATCATCAGAAAGCCAGCCTAATAAATGGATTCTGGATTCCGGCTGTTCCTATCATATGTGTCCCAACAGACAGTGGTTTTCAAGCTTTTAGGAGCTTGATGGAGGAGTTGTGCTTATGGGCAACGATAATGCCTGCCGGACAAGAAGGATAGGGACCATACATCTGAAGATGCATGATGGAACAATCAGACGACTGACTGTTGTTCGATACATTCTAGATCTGAAGAAGAACCTCATTTCTCTAGGGGTCTTAGACTCTAGTGGTTACAAGGTGGTCATGGAAGGTGGAGTCCTGAAGGTTGTTCGAGGTGCTCTCGTGGCAATGAAGGGAACTCGAAATGGAAATCTATATTTTCTGGATGGGCATATGGTCACAGGGAGAGTAGCTGTCTCCAGCAGTTCCGACGATGAAGCATCTGATATTTCCCGACTTTGGCACATGCGCTTAGGGCATGTTGGGGAGAAGGCTTTGCAGGGCTTGGTGGAGCAAGGTATATTGAAAGGGGCCAAAAGTGGGAAACTTGACTTCTGCGAACATTGTGTATTGGGCAAGCTGACGAGGGTCAAGTTCATCACCGCAATTCATCGTACAAAGGCAACCCTAGACTATGTTCACACCGATGTATGGGGATCTTCCAAAAATGCTTCATTGGGAGGTAAACATTGGTTTGTGACATTCATTGATGATTTCTCCAGATATGTCTAGGTATATACCATGAAGTACAAGGATAAATTTCTATATATCTTCTTAAACGGAAGAAAATGATCGAGACCCAGATAGGCAGGAAGATCAAGAGGCTCAGATCAGACAATGGCGGCGAGTACATGTCAGATCTCTTCTTAGAAATGTTCTAGAAAGAAGGGATAGTCAGGCACTTGACAATCCATAGCACGTCGCAACAAAATGGAGTAGCAGAACGTATGAACCGTACTTTTGTGGAGAAAGTTCGTTGTATGCTATCTCAATCCAGACTGAGTAAGGCATTTTGGGCAGAGAATTTAATGTACGCCGTCATCTTGTCAACAGACTTCTTGCTACTGCACTTGATGGGAAAACTCCGAAGGAGGTATGGTTAGGACAACCTGCTTCAGATTATGGTTGGCTGAATATATTTGGTTGTCCCGCATAGTTTCATATTAGAAAATCTAAACTGGATCCTTGAGCCAAGAAAGTTGTTTTCATGGGCTTTAGTGAAGGAGTTAAGGCATTTAGACTTTGGTGCCCTGAAGATAAGAAAGTTATTCTTAGCAGGGATGTCACTTTTGATGAGTCTGGGATGCTACAACAGAAGAGTCAGCCGAGTATTCCATAACAGGTGGAGACTTCACAACAGGTGGTGTTTAAGGCTCCAGTGGTTCCCGCAAAGACTGTTGAGACAGTTGACAACTCTGAAGATGTTTCTGAAGAAAGTTCAGATGAAAATGAGTCGCTAGTTCCATCAGTTACTCAGCAGCCAAAATTGACTGTAACCAATAGACCGAAAAGGAATGTTCAGAAACTTGCTCGGTATTGCAACATGGTGGCCTATGAACATCCAGTGATTGATGATGGCATCCCGTGCACTTATAAAGAAGTTGTTCGGAGTTCAAAAATTGAAAAATGGAAGGAAGCAATGGGTGAAGAGATGGGATCACTTCACAAGAATCAGACTTGAGAGTTGGTACAACTTCCAAAGGGAAAGAAAGCAATTGGTTGCAAGTATGTCTACGTCAAGAAGGAAGGCACTCCGGGGAAGGAAAACATCCGTTACAAAGCTAGACTGGTGGCCAAGGGCTACAATCAGAAGGAAGGGATTGACTACAATGAGGTATTCTCCTCTGTTGTTAAATATTCATCCATTCAAATATTACTAGCTTTCGTTGCAAAATTTGATCTTGAGTTAGCCCAATTCGACATCAAAACCCTTTCCTACATGGTGATCTGGAAGATGATATCTACATGTCCCAGCCAGATGGTTACAAAGTTGTTGGGAAAGAAAATTGGGCCTACAAGCTAAAGAAGTCTCTGTACGGGTTGAAGCAGTCTCCAAGTCTGTCAGAGCAGAGGTACACAAGATGTCATTTTGATCATTGTGTATATTTCCGTAAGCTTCCAGATAATTCCTTCATCTATTTGCTCTTATATGTCAATGATATACTGATTGCATCTAAGCGCAAGGTGGAGATTGACAAGCTGAAGACACAGTTGTCTAGGGAATTTGAAATGAAGGATCTCGGGGAAGCAAAGAAGATTCTTGGAATGGAGATTACTAGGGATTGAAAGAAGGGCATCGTTTGTTTGACTCAAACACAGTATTTGAAGTAGGTACTCCAACGGTTTGGAGTGGATGGAAAGTCCAAGCCTGTAAGCACTCTTTTGGCCCCTCATTTTAAGTTTTGTGCTTCAGAATCTCCGCACACCGACAAAGAACACAAACATATGGCTCAGATCCCGTATGCAAATGCAATTGGTTCCCTGATGTATGCTATGGTTTGTACGCAACCTGATATTTCTCATGCTGTTAGTATGGTTAGCAGGTATATGCAGATCCCGAAAAAGTTCATTGGCAAGCAGTGAAATGGATCCTAAGGTACATTCATGGGACTGTAGATGTTGGTTTGAAGTTCAAGACAGATGACAGAATCGGACAACTTTTGGTTGGCTATGTGGATTCAGATTACGTGGTGATCTTGACAAGCACTGTTCTACTACTGGTTATGTGTTCACTATGGCAGGAGGACTAGTGAGTTGGAGATTAAACGTTGCAGTCGATAGTGGCTTTTTCTACTACAGAGGAAGAGTATATAGCTGTAACAGAAGCTTTCAAGGAAGCCTTTTGGCTCCATGGTTTGATTGAAGACTTGGGGATTGTTTAGGAGAACGTAGAGGTTTTTTGCGATAGTTAGAGTGCCATTTGTTTGGCAAGAACCAGGTCCCATCAATATGCTCACACCAAGCATATTGATGTCCGCTTCCACTTTGTTCAGAAAATTGTAGTTGAAATGGACATTCTACTCTAGAAGATCGGGACTGCAGATATGCTGACAAAGGTGGTTACAGGGATCAAGTTCCAACACTTTTTGGACTTGATCAACATCTCTCGAGCTCGTGGCACCTAAGAGCACATTTGTGGCACCGATGATGTATGGTCTTTTATAGGATGTTTGTGGCTGAGAAATTTGTTGAATTTCAGCCAAGGTGGATATTTGTTAGAATCAGTCCCACATCGGTGGGCTGATTTGTTTTTCTTTTTTGTTTGGGATTATATAAAGAACCCCCTCTCCCTAATTGTGATCATCCAATACTAAGTACAATTTGATCTTGTATAGGGTATTTCAAAGTGTTTGAAATTTGCCCTAGTTGTAATCTTCCTGGAATAGTGGATTGATCATCAGTGCCCGAGGACGTAGGTATCGTTTTTACCGAACCTCGTTAATCTTGTGTTCATTATTGTTGCTTTAGCTATTCTTGTTGTTTTGTTTATTAGTTTCTCCAATAGTTGTTTGTTTATTATATTCAGTAGCCTTTGTAGTTTGGTGCTTGGCACATTGTGGAGTATCAGGCACAACATGAAAGACCATTTTAAAAATATTAGTGCAACATGGTTCTCACACTTGGCAGTTGAGTTGGATAGACCCCATCTGTTTGGGGGTACTCTTCCATAAGACCTCTCTTCACATGCCAGGTTTCAGCCAAGAACACATTCCACATGGAAAAAGAAGCACCTTATTGTCAGTAAGATGAAGCTCAAGAACCGTAAATGGAAAAAAGAAAAATAAAAGACTTCAATGGATGTTCGAGAGGTAATGCATGACCTTCAAGATTATGTTATATTTTTTAGTAGTCATAAATGGGAGACTTTTCATGTACTTTGGTCCAATTGATGACGACGCTTAACTTCCCTTTGTTTGGGATCGAAGAGGTCAAAAGCTAGAATTATGATTTTAGAGGTGGAAATTGTCATTGCTTAGATTAAGGATTCATCTTCGGGCATTTAAAGACTATCACTCTTAGGCTGACTAGATCAATTGCATCTCTATGTTAGATGGACCGTTGACACAACACAAGTTTGTGAGTTGAATCCTTCTGTCAAGACCCAAACTGGAATTCTCATCAAAGATCCAATTTTGAACTCGCAATCTTCACCCCAAACAAACTTGGGTGTGGCAACCGATATCTAGCCAAAACAGGCAAAATATAATGGATATTATGTAAGATACAAATTATGAGATTAAATTTCTTAAATAGTATCCAATATGATTACTCATTATACAAGCAGCGGAATTTAAACACTAGTCTAGTATTTTCAAATCAATTCCTAATAATAATTTAGGTAAAATACCTAAATTAAATCCTAAAGAAGATTTCATCTATAGGAATTAGATTATCAGAGTTGTATATATTTGAATTTCATACAAAGGTGAAATACTAAGGTGAAATATACATTTAAATCCAAATAGTAAATAACTGAAAGAATGTAAATATATAATACAAGTCCATCATCAACTTAATGTCACGATAAAATATTTATACAACTGGAAAATCAAAGAGGAACTTTACTACGCTAAGACATTACATCAAATAAGTAAGATCAACTGCTACATCTTCATCCAGTTTTCATTTCGATCTTCAGCTAATATACCTGAAACGTGGTTGCTATAAAGCATGAGCTACACTAGACAGTAAGTAAATAATTTCACAATTATGCTAGGCTAAAGTAAAGTCAAACCATTTCTCAATAAACCTAGTTCACACAATAAGAAATACAAATTACATGAAATGATATGCATGAGGTCAATTCATAATTTAATGCATGAGATGCAATTATTATACGAAATTACATGCTATGCATTTAACAAGTAAAATCACCACATGTGATTAACTCGAGTATTCTAATATGAAATGCTCTCTATATAGGATCCACATAAATTAATCACACACATGATTCGGCTATTAGGTATCACCAATGTGAACTTCCCTCACCAATCATCTTTCCTCATGTCTATTGGGATCATACCTAAAATACATCCCACACCATGGGAGACCACAATCTGTCTATATATGTTCCACACTTAATCGAGTAGTACTACTCAGGGAGGTATCAGCAATATGAACTTCCATCCCCCCAATACATGGTAGGAGTAAGCAGACTATTCTATGTACCGGATCATAGTTTCACGGTGTTTCAACCGAGAGCACACAAGCGCCACACTATTTTTTGATTAGTGGGGATACTTAGATCCCAAGGTATCATCAATATGAACTTCCTCTGTGAATCATACCTAACAGAACCTTTGATATCTTGGATATTGGGCATCACTAATGTGAACTTCCCTCACTTATCAATTCTCATGACAAAAGTCCTCTTGACAATGATTGAGTCTATTGGGGTAGCAAGTCCCTCAACTCAACCTTGCCAGTCCCTTCACTTATTATGATTTCCAGATCATAATACTCTCATGTAATTTTTCTGAGTCCCCAAACTATGGACTCTGGACTGGGTGTTACTCATAGACCAAACCCATGGTCAAGAGCCAATTCTGTGTATGTGAGTGAGTGCACGTTAGCTAAACATTCAATCTTTGTGTACAAGGCGTAATAACAACTAGAAAGCAACGCGGATCATTTAATTTACAAACAATACAAATTAAAACTAAGTAACAAGAATAGTGAAACCATAAAAGAAAAGTACCACAAATTAATCTATGTATTCATATGGGATGCCTTAGCTGCACTAACAGGTATGTGTACAGTATTTGTCTCAATTCTTCCTTCACATTTATCAACACCCATAATCAATGGGGAAGCAAGTATAATAACCATTTCCTTGATCTTCTCATAACATCGTACTTGATAAGATTCCATATTTCTAAATCACATGCAAGGTTCATTATGATTAACTGAAAATCATACACCACACATCTCATGTACTGACATACAATATCCCTCTAGCTCAAACATATGTTATGGACTACAGTATAAATCATATTAGAGTGTACTAAACAAGCACATTCAACCACAAACCATGCTATGTACATTTGCTAGAAAACACTAGAACATAAAGTCAACTAAATAGGTTCGGCGAGGTCTTCGACGACCACTTTGGCGCACCTAAACCCGCCTCGGTGTCCTCTTCGGCAAACCTCTTTGAGATTCAGCGACGAGACCAGGGGGTTCAGTCTCGGTGATTACTTCGACGCACACTTCGGCGCACCGAAACCTATTCGGCGGAGTGTTCAAGCTCGGTAGCCATCTCGGCGGGGTATTCAAGTTCGGTGACCTTTCGGCCCACCGAAATGTCCGCCCTTAGCCCATAATTCATGTTCAGCGAACCATTCGAGGAGCTTAAGAGTCCGCCAAACGTCGCGAACAGGCTAAAGTAAAGGGGTTTCTCACACTTTATAACATACAAACAAGGGGAAAAACACATACAAATATATAAATTAAAATCTTACAACATCTAATTCTAAAACATGATATTAATTAACATTTAAGCTTAAGACTAACCCAAACCATTCTTCAACTTCCATTAAACCGAGGAAACTAAATATATGTATTCAAAATCACAATTTCAACATCAAACCACCCTAATACATGATTCTAACTAAGATTTAAATTAAAGCATTCCAAACCTATAAGAACTAGAAATTTAAAGAGAACATGAGTCTAAAATTACTTTATATCAAGCATAAAGGTGAGTTTATTTACATACCTCTTCAAATGCAAGAAAATCCAATCTTCATGCATGCAAGCTCTCCCCCATCTCACCTTCCTTCTCCAAGCTCTCCTCTAAATTCTCCAAGACAAACCCAAAACCAAACAATGAGAAGAGAATATGAGATTCTCTTCTCCCCCTCTCAACCAAACCCTAAACACTTGGCACCATCTAGGCCCTCCAATCTCACTAACTTCATCTCAACCTTTCATTTTCTAATCTCATCCTAACCATCCAAATCTAACCATTTTCATCCTATCCATCCAAATCTAACCACCCCAACAACTCAAATCTACACCACACACTTACACCCACTCCAATCCTCACCTTACACCTTACACCTCACACCCACTAAAGACAAATACAACCTAGCTTAGATCTAAGCCACACAACCCTAACAACTAAAATCCTAGCCATACAACTCATCAAAGAAAAAAAAATTACAACTTTTCCACTCTCTGAACACATAAGGATTAAGCTACCATACATAGCGGCAACACCAAAAAATCACACTAAGTTTGATTGCATGGTCGGGTCTAATCCGATCGACGATCCAACCAAGGCTAACAAACATTATGCGGTATAGAATATAAAGATACACTAATATGAAGATTAAAGCCTCCATAATATTTTATTCCTATTTGGTCACTAATTTAAGCTATCTGATTAACACCACCCTTAAGTTTAACAATCTAAATTAGTCAGTTAATTATCTAGGGATTTCTAGTGTGACTCGGTGTGTGGATAAGGACATTAAGTGATCTAAACTAGACTTACTAAGTTTATATTAACTTATCAATCTAAACAATTTAATATTCTAGCCTAAGGTTTTCAGTTATTACACCTCCGGTCCACTGACGAATCCACCGAAGGGGGGATTCTTTGTGACTGTTAATGTGTAATTGAGGGTATGGGGTGTACCACCCCATGGACCCAGATCATTGACTTAATCAAGAATTGAAATGAAGAGCCGAGTGACTATGAACACTAAGTATGCGCTTGTGAATTGTTTGGATTATTCCATCGAGCCATTGAACTTTGTCTTACTCTTTGGTCTATGGATTATGTGAATGCATGCAAGTATTGTTGCATATGATGTAAGTGAAAGATTGTGGTATAGTCAAGGGGTTCATGTCTTCCTTTTATGACTGGTTGGTATGGATATGCAAATCCATTCATATGATGAGATGATTGCTTGTGGATGCTTTTGAAATGGATTGTTTTCTCCTTTCTGCATTATCTAAATTTAGATGAACTGTAATATGGTGACTTTGAATATTGGACCCACGATCGAGATGACCATTGGGTATTACTCAAAAGGGAGTAATATGAATTGATTATGTGAATTGATACACTAGATGGGCATTGTAACAACACGAAAAACTGAACTAGAAAATTCTTTTTTACAAGGGTAAAATAGTAATCGGATAAGCCATATCCTTAAACACTTATGTAAGAAACTATGTACTTACCCTAATCTATATTATTATATTAAGACCTTACATAAACACACATAATAACCTATTATAATGTTTAATGCTTATATAATTAAGTGTTGGCTTAATTAATGAGTCTTGGGTTTAATTAAAAAGAACTGGGCTTATAAACCTTAATTGGGCTTAAGTGATTAAGGATCTTAATTAATTAAATTGGTTAATGGGCTTAAGACCCAAAAACCCACAACTTAAACTTAAAACATAATTAATCTCGTTTTTAATAAAGGCCTTCTAGAAAATTTGAGTTAGAAAGTGATTAGGACTCCCAAAGAGTTCAAAAACAAAGCCTAGTAGTTATATTAGAATTCTACATTAAATAAGATAATAGAAGACTAGTTTAAGTAAGATTAGGACACTAAATAAGGATAAGATAGATTCTAATTAGAATAGGACCTAGAGATTTAAAAGAAGATAAATACTAAATTATCTATAAGTAATAACTTAGATCTAAAGGCCATAATTTAACTAAATATATTAAACGACTAGGATTAAATAAGATAATTGAGGGATTAATCCTAAAATAATAAGAAGCTAGATTAGATAATAATTAGGAAACGTTAATCTAAGGATAAATAAACCTTAACAAATCCTAAGCTAAATAGGATAAGACTAGATAAGGTAATCTAACTAAAATTTGGATAACTAAAATCAATGGTTAGAATTTCGTAGGAACGTCAAGATTAAACTAATGGTTAAGATTAAAGATAAAGAATTAAAATCAAATTAGGATTACAGTAAGATAACACCAATGGATAACTCATACTAGATCTAGAACACTTTAATCCAAGGGTTGTAAATAAATTAATCTAATCTAAAGGCTATTAATTAAGACATAATCTACACTAAGTACAACTCATAAATCAACTAGAAAACTATATATACACTAGAAGGGACGTGTGAATCTTCAATCTAAGAGAGAGAGAGAGTGAATGTGGAAGATAGCTGGAGCTAGGAGCTTGGAGAAGAAGAACAGTTCAAATTTGAACTGAGAAGAAGAGGAAGAAGATCCGAAGAAGATTAGCAGAGGTAAGTAATTCAATTATTCTTTATTTTTGATTTGGATTTAGGTGAGATGCATATTTAGTGAATATGATATAGCACTTTAATTCCAACTCAAGAACGTGTTGATTTGATTAAAAACTCATACTTTTCAAGCATGGTCATTCTATTGGAGGTCAGTTGGTATTTTGGTATATATTTTGATTAGGTTAGTTTCGGAATTAAATTTAAATATGAGTTTCTATTGAAGAAAATTGCTAAATATGTATTGAACTATGAAAATCTTGTGAACTTTCTGTTTCTGGGCAAACCGGCAGCTTGCCGGTGTGCCAGTTAGCCTGCCGAACAGCCCTGGTTTGCTAGTTTGTTTGTGTTACCTATTTTCTTGGACTTTGATTCATCCTAGTTAATTGTGTGATGCTTGTTAATGACTTTAAGACATGATTGGATAACTATTATGATTGGCTGATGCATCCTTGTATTTTATCATATATTATGCATGATTTGACTTGAATTGAATATTTTGAGGCATATACCATAATATATGAATTCATATTGATTACTTAGTCTTATTTCACTACGGTACACCAATTATATGTTTAGTTAGTGTGCACAATCACTACACATGCACAACATAGCCTGATTGCATTAATGACTATATTCTGGTCATGTGCTTGACCATACCATCAAATCTTCACATCAGTTGAAGGTACTAATTTAACTGAGAGTGGTTATGATTCGAATATCATACTATGGGGAGGAAGTCCCGGATGGACTGATTGTTTTGGTTGAGGGATTTGGCCATCCTAATATAACCATTGTTCTTATCATCTAGATAGCGTATTATTATACGTAACTGATGCCGAGTGAAATTCTATTGGCATTCGCCTTATATAATGCTCACTGAGGTTAGTCCTATTTATGTGACACCTTGGATTTTTGCATTTCCCTGACCGCAGATAAGTGGGGGAATTCGGCCCTCTTGGTCGAAACCCCTTAAAACTATGATGCGCACATAGAATATCTTACTGAGAGTGGCCCTGTATGGGGGGA
>JAUPMG010024780.1:0-14970 GCA_031762675.1 Pachysandra terminalis | reverse complement strand
GACCATTCACACCCAAACTCAATGGATGGTGGCGACTCCATTTTAACCCGATCAACCTAGGGTCCACCCGACCCGGGGGCGATCACATTCGTAAAGAACATCGTCATTCCTTCTGCTTCGGAGGATCATTGATTACTATGACAATCCTGGTACTGAGATATCTTTTTCCAGTCCTCTCCTTCGAGCCTTGTTCTACTCTGTTGTCTGTTCATTGGTTGGACGTCTGCTGAAGACACAACTTTCTGCACTTACCGTGAAGGATCTCCACGACATGTAGAAGGAGCTAGAAGATCCCTTAGTAGCCGGGATGAAGCTGGATTGGTTGATAGCGCACTTAAGTGCCATGGTGAAAGCTCTAAAGCACTTCACATGCTACCAAGAGTTGAAGGTTTTCTCCACTACTCATCAAGTCTTGGAATCTTGCATAACCAAATTATTTGAATCATCTTCCCTTACTCTAGATCTCTTGAAAGTAGTAGCGTCGGTTCTCGTCGCTCATAGCCTATAGTATACGTAGGAGACTTAGGCAATGTGTTTGGAGTATTTTCCAGCTCATGCAAATTTCCTTGTAAATCCTCTTCAACAACATGAAGGGACGGTGCTCCGGCTTGCTCTACAGCCTTCATCTTACTCTTCGGTATTGACATTCTTCTAATGGTGATCAGGAGGTAGGAGACGTAGTCCCCAGTGGAGCTGCCAAAATGTAATGGGTGATTTTGTGAATAGTCACCAAAGTATAATATTACTGACCGACGGAAACCTAAATCAACGAGTGACTGTATCCAGTCTCTAGAAGAACTAAAGAGTCAAATTGATGGACCATCTAACACCGGTCGAACCAGGCTAAGGAAAATAGTGGGTCAAGGTGCTAGAGATTCTCCAACACCTAGGGCTCGAATTGAGATTATGACTGAGCCTTTTGCAGGCTGCCTACGTTCCCAAACAGGGATCAAGTCAGACGTAGTTCAAGATCTAGGAATTTCGTCAGAGGTCTCCCCCTTCTGTGATTTCTCATCCTCTCCCGAATGAGGGAAGTGAGCTAGTATTTATAGCGTTTGGAAGGGAATTAACTACAATTTGAATTCCCAACCACCGTTTTTTACGGTGGTTAAAATTTTTGCCTGGGATAGTACGCATTATTTACCCTAGTCCCTTAGGTGGACCAATCACAAGTCGTTTCGATAATTATAGGTTTGTCATTGAGAAATTGTGACACGGCCTATAACCCCAATACAACCAAGTGTTGGCGAGCCTCACGACCCCTCGATCTGGGCATTGGTGATCATTAAATATAAGTGGTAATGAATGTGATCACCCTCGGGTCAGGTGGACACTAGTTCGATCGGGTGGAAATGGAGTCACCACCATCCATGGGTCAGGGTGTGGATGGTCACCCGGTTTTATTGATTGATTATAAAATTGAACCAAAATATGAAGTTTAGGTTGGTCTAACCAGAAATTAGGTAAGGGGGTTTATTTGAAAGGGTGGGAAGGTGTTAGGCACCCACCCTCTCCTGGTCTAACCGGTTACCCAGTTCAAGGATATTTGGCCAATTTTTTATTAAAATCTAAGAAATAAAAATATACTCAAATACAATCATAGAGATATTAGATTCACAAAAAAGGTCATTTACAACATGCTTTCAATTTCAATAATTAATAACATGACAAAATGATAAAAAAATAAAATAAAAGAAAATATACCTGTAGCAGATAAAGGCCTCAATGTGTGTTGTCCTCTACTTTAATCTCCTCAATGTAGCTCGGCTTGAGAGGTGGCTAAAAAAAAATAGAGAAAAACCCTTTGTTTTTGTACTGGCCAAACAAGACCTTAAGATTCAAATTTTGGTTTTTTGGTTTTTCTTTGTTTTGGACCAAACGGGGCCCTAGGGACACTTTTCCAGATTTTAGAGTTTTTGGTTTTCTGGTTTTTTGGGTCGATTGGGTTTGTGGGTTCGGGTTAGGTTGGGTTGATTCAGGTTAGGTGGCTTGTTTCTTTTTTTTTTTTTTTTAGGCCTTTTGTCAAACTGGTGGAGGGCAAGGCCAAAGGGTGTGGGGCGCAAAGGGCACGGGGCATAAGGCGCGCGCACGCAGCAACAAATAAAAATTTACAAGTATGCCATTAGCTCAAATACATAAGGGTTTAACTACTATGCATAGTACCAGGACCAAACAAATATCACGAACACGATCGCATGGCCGGATTAATCCGATTGGCGATCAATTCGAGAGATAGAGTCACGACAAGGATTAAAATATAATCAAATAATCATTAGGTGGTCTAGGCCGTCATACCAAAGTTAATTGTCAACTTCAGATTTACTTTCTACATGTTAAAACTATGAATTTATGGAATTTCGAGTTTGGAAGGTTAGTGGGTCATTTTACAAAAATTTTACAAAATAGTTTTTCCACATGGTAATTTTGAGGGATTTGATGCGTTGCTCGAGGTTGTCTCACATATGACGAAATCTGATTTGAGAGCAACCCACTTTTCATACCTTTATTTTTTACCCCAAAGACATTTTATGATTTTTACTCTTTTTTACCTCAACCCCCAACCACCACCCACCTTCCTCATTTATTACCCACTTTTCATACCTTTATTTTTTTTACCCTAAAGACATTTTATGATTTTTGCTTTTTTACCTCAAGCTCCAACCACCATCCACCTTCATTTATTACCACCTTGAAATCCTATTTAACCCCTTCCCCCTCTCTTTCTCAAGAGGAGAAAAAGAAAAAAACAAAGAAAAACTCTTTCAGGCAATTCCTCGAACACCTGGTGTGAATCCCCCTTTGTTGCCTAAGCCTAGTCTTGCTCGCCCCTTGCTACCTAGCCCCGTGCCCTTTCTGCTGCCTCGCACACACTGCGTGCCCAACCTTGCTAAACAGAATACTCCCGCGAGTCGAACTCTCAGATCTGCTCAGATACGATGCAAGCTCCACTCCTGGTGCATCAACTGAGCTAAAACTCCTCGCGGTCTACGACTCAAAGCATTTGCAACAACATTTGCCTTCCCAAGATGATAGTTGAGTGTCAAAATGTAATCGTTCAACAACTCAATCCACCTCCTCTGGTGCATGTTGAGGTCCTTCTGCGTGAATATGTATTTCAGACTCTTGTGGTCCGAAAACAACTCAAAATGCTCTCCATACAGATAGTGCCGCCATAACTTCATGGGAAAGACCACTGCGGCCAACTCAAGATCATGCGTAGGGTAGTTATGCTCATGAGTCTTAAGTTGTCACGATGCGTAAGACACAACTCTCATGTTCTGCATGAGGACCGCTCCCAATCCCTGCAGGGATGCATTTGTATACACCTCCATCTTCTGGCCACTGACTGGTATGACAAGAACTAGAGCTGTAGTCAGTCTTTTCTTCAACTCCTCAAATGCTGCATCGCACTGATCATCCCAGTCGAATCTTACATCCTTCCTGGTCAGTCGAGTCAAAGGTGCTGCTATAGTGGAAAACTTTTTGATAAATTTCCTGTAATAACCTGCAAGACCAAGGAAGCTCCTGACCTCTGACGCATTCTTCGATCGTTCCCAACCTAGAACTGCATCCACCTTCGACGAATCCACAGAGATGCCACTCCTGGAAACCACATGCCCAAGAATTCTCACCTCATCCCTCCAGAAATCGCACTTCTCGAACTTGGCGTACAACTGGTGCTCACCCAAAGTCTGTAATATGATTCTGAGGTGCTCATCATGCTTCTCTCTAGACCTTGAATAGATCAGGATGTCGTCTATGAAGATAACGACAAATTGGTCTAAGTAAGGTTTGAACACACGATGCATCAGATCCGTGAATGCTGTCGGCGCATTCGTCAACCCGAATGGCATCACTACAAACTCGTAATGTCCATAACGAGTGTGAAAGGCCGTTTTGTGGACATCCTCCTTGATCCTCAGCTGATGGTATCCTGATCTCATATCAATCTTGGAGAAGTACTGCGCTCCTCTCAACTGGTCAAATAGGTCATCTATCCTGGGCAGAGGGTACTTGTTCTTTACAGTGACCTGGTTCAATCGTCTGTAGTACACACAGAGACGAAGTGACCCGTCTTTCTTCTTCACAAATAGGACTGGTGCACCCCATGGAGATGTACTCGGCTTGACGAAGCCCAGAGAACTCAATCCATCCAACTGATCCTTCAACTCACGCAACTCTGTCGGGGCCATCCGATAAGTCGCAAGTGAAATAGGTGACGAGCCCCTTAGAACTATGACGCCTTGGATTTTTGCATTGCCCTTGACCGCAAATAAGTGGGGGAATTGTGCCCTCTAGGACGAAGCCCCTTAGAACTATGATACCCACATATAATATCTTGCATTGAGAGTGGCCCTGTATGGGAGGGATGGTTCACTAAGACATCTTGCTCAATGTAATTGATTGGTTTAGTGTGAGACTTGAACCATTCGAATACCGAACTTTATGCATACTGCATTATCATGTGTTTGTTGATATTATTGATGTTATCTTGTGTGGATTAACTTAATAAAATCTAAGGGCTGGGATTAGAAACATAATCCTAAACTAAATCTAACTCTAGAACAACTAAGAGACAACTCTAAAATCTATATAAACATGCTATGGGACGTCCAAATCATTAAACTAAGATCTAAGTTGATTGCTGGAGCTAAGATTGAGGAAGAACAGTTTGAAACTGAACTAAGCCGAAGAAGAGGAAGATCCAAAGCGTTAGCAAGGTAAGTAAATTCAATTATGTTATATTTTTGATTTGGATTAGGTGATATGCCATATTCATTGAATATGGCGTAACACTTTGAATTCAAACTCAAGAACAAACTATTTTGCATAAAAATTCAAGTTTTAAAAGCTTAATCATTCCAAGCAAGGTAAGATGATGTGTTGATTATTGTTTTGATTTGGTTAGGTTCGGAATATGATTTAAGTATGAGTCTCTATTGATAAAAATTGCTAAAAACTACTCAAAATACAAGTTTCGTGTTGATTTGCACTTGTTGGGCAAACCGGCAGCCTGCTGGCGTGCCGGTTAGGCTACCGGTTCACCCAGGTGGCATCCGGCAGACCAACTGGCATGTTGGTAGCTTGCCGGACACCACTTTTAGCCTTTGAGCCTTCTGCCTAGCCCACCGGTGGGCAACTGGTGTGCCGGTTAGCCTAACGGTGGCTATCCCTGTCAATTTTTGGAAAAATCAGTCCCTGCCTAGGCTGTCGGTGGCCAACCGGTGTGCCGGTTAACCTACCGGCCAGCCTCAGACTCTACACCCTGTGTTGTTTGACCCCCGCCTAGGCTGCTGGTGGCCAACCGGCGTGTCGGTTAGCCTGCCGGTCAGCCCAGGTTTGTTTAAATTGTTAAGTTTCATGAATATGTTGAATTCCTAATAGATGGTTATGAATTATATGATTAATTTTCATTATTTTAGGACATGAATTGATGAATGTTGGTATTGATTGAGGAATATATATTGATCATGAAATACACCATTGATATACGACTATGTTTAGATTTCATAAGTAATTATTAGCCTTATTACACAACTGTACACTTGATTCATGATTTGTTAGTGTGCACTATCACCACACGTGCACATCATAACCAAGTTGCCTTATTGACCATATTCTGGTCGTAGGCTAGATTTAACCATCAGACTTCACTTTTGTTGAAGTTCTGATCAGACTTGAGTGTATCGTGACTTGCACATCATGATTTGGTGAGTAAGTCCCGGATGGACAATTTCTATTGGTTAAGGGACTTGCTACCCCAATATACCCCATTATCTTTATCTCAATAACGTATTATTATACGTAACGGATGCCGAGTGAAATTATGGCATTCGCTTTATGTAAGACTCACTGAGGTTTGATCCTATTTTGGACGCCTTGGTTATTACTCGTGACCGAAAATAAGTGGGGGAATTGTGCCCTCTTGATTGAAGCCCCTTCAAACTATGATGCGCACATGGAATATCTTACTGAGAGTGGCCCTGTATGGGGGGGGGACGATCTTGCTCAGTAATTGATTGGTCTAGTGTGGGGCTCACATGACTCGAGTTCTGAACAACATGCATAATTGCACAGCATATTTATTTGCATGGATCACACTTGGTGATTATCATATTTTGTTGCATGAGCATGCATTCATTTATTAATAATTTGACCATGCATCTCATATACTTGCATATTTTTACTGTTTTCCTTGTGTTATATCTTTGGGTAGTAGTATTGACCCTATTCCTATTAAATGCATGAGAATGCATTGCAAACATGAATTGGCATGCATTTCGTTACAATAAAACAAAAAGAAAAATGCAAGTTCAAACATATCATTACTTGTTTTTGGCAATTTTTAACAAACACATCAAATCTTATCAAATATCCCCCAACACAACTTGGGAATTGAAGGGAAGTTAACGAATGCACATAATAAGTAGTTTGGAATCAAATTCCAAGTGTTTTGAAGAAGATTTGAAGGTTTTAAGCATTTTCAATGGAGATATGGTCGAAATAGGGGAGCTATCAAAATTCCGATTATTTGGCCTCTAATATTGGCCGCATACAATAGCAACAGTGATATAACACTTTATGTAAGGATATATTGCCAATATCACGGTATATCGCCAATATCACGGTATATCACTCAATATTATGTTATATCTCCCAACAATTTGTTACATTATAGTTTACAATTACACCCTGGTTTTATATTGCCACGCAGGGAAGAGGATATATCATACGATATATTGAGGGAAATGTCGATACATCTCTTGAGAAGTAAGAACTTTTAAAGAAAGTCTCTTCGAGTACTTTGTTTTTAGTATCATTATTGCTCCCCTATGGCATACATTTGGGCTCTCAATTCCTCAATTTAATGATTTTTTTTGGACTTCCTCAACTAAATGATTGTGCATTTATCAAAAAAAAAAAAAACACTAAATGATTATGCTACAAAAATTCTTTAGGGGTATACCCTGTTCACATCTCTAAAATCTTAATTCGTGTTATTCACAGCATGGATTTTGGTGGCCAAAGTTTGATAGTTTTTGGTTGTCATTTAACAGGGGATCCTCTTTATGTTGCTGGCGGGCATCCAAAATGCTTTGATTCTGAAACTACAGATGACAAATGTGCAGAAGATGGGTATGAAAAATGTAACTTGTCACATCTGTGCATTCTTTTTTTTGTGTTGTGAAAACACCTGTGCATTCTCTCTCTCTCTCTCTCTCTCACACACACACACACACACGCGCGCGCGCATGCGCGCACAAACACCCACACACCTTTTCTTCTTCTGAGTGGCATCAAGATTTGCAGTATATGCACAAAAATTAGAGTCAGTTTAATGAGTCCATAGCTGCCAATAGGCCCAATATTGTCTATTATGTCATCTGTAGCAAGGTAGTATTCTAATGTAGAAATATGGATTATAGGGTTGTTTTGAAGGAGTTTCCAGTCACTGAATTTTGTAAGATTAGAAATCCAGACTTTGACATTCACATTCTTTAGATCATTGGACACACTTTCTTGAAGAGTTACTTGTTGTGAAATTACTACTGTTAATTTTTGATAGAATTATAGAAATAATCATCCCCTATTAGAATCTCAATGCTAAATTTTCATCACTTAAAGCGTATGCACTTTAATATTCACGTTAGATAAGTTATTGTTTTCACTCATTCCTGAGCAGTCTTCTGTTTCCTATGCTCAATGATTTTTGATGGAAATATTCATCCTCGTACAAACTCAAAAGTCTATCTTTTGTATTGGAATTATGTGACCTAGACGGATCCCTTTTGGTGTCAAATACAGATATGAGGTGTTGGAGATTGCAACCTTGAACCAGATATTATCCATGTATTATGCTGTAATATTGTGAAAACAACCAGTTATGATTGTTAAGCCATGAAATATTATCATACGACGAATTATGTTCAGGGTAAATGAAACTCATAATACCTGTCTAAAGGATCTCAAAGAGGGTACTCTTTTAGATTGGCGTCAACAATAGAAAAGGACGCCCTAAATCTGAAAATTTCTTGTAGAGAACATTGGAAATTTAAAAAAGAAAAAATAACATCCATTGTACTAAAATCTGATACACAATGTTGTAATGAGGCAAGCCTGGTCCCGGTCCAGACCGGAGGTACCGTGCTGTTGGATCCGGTACAAAAATGTACTGGCCGGACCAGACCGGTGGTACCGGTCTGTATCAATTACCCATTTGGTCCTTGTGTTCCTCCACATAACCACTCTTCACATGGGAAGCTTCAGCCTGGAACATGTTCATCGTGTATCAGAAAATAGCCTCCTTATTTAACTTCTTTCTTTCCTAAAACATTTTAAAATTATTAAATTTTTCATATACATGGTCAGAGCCCACAAGACACTACTAGGCTTACATGCATGGAGGGGTTGTTTATCCCACTTGTCTCATGAATTCCTATTAGATGGATGGTTTGGATTAGCAATGCCATCTCTCCACGTGGTAGAAAACCCCACATTCTACCAGAAAACTAAACCTGGTGGGACAGACCAGAAAACCTTTTTCCTATGTACGTGCATCATAATTTATGCATTCTCCATACTTTTGATGCTGAATTTCATGTTCTCGATTAAGTTCTTGTTCATATCATGTAATCGTGCTTCTCTGTTTGATATTAGTTCCTTAATAACTTGACTTCTTTGGTTTTTTCGCTTCAATTGTACAAATGGTACCATTAAGTTGTTCATATCATGTGGTAATATGATGGTTCTTACGTTAGCTCCTATGTAACTAAATTGGATTTTTGTTTTTGCACTGTTTCCATAGAGGTTATCAGAGGCCTTTGAAACCTGTCCCTGGAGATTGTGGTTATCATTTGCATGCCCATCATTTGGTTCTTTCTCATCCAACCAAGAATGAGGTATGTATTAATTTACACATGCATACCTACTTTTTGTATAAGGTGGCGGTGATGTTGTTATATGCGTACTTATGGGAGTTCAATTCATTTATATCAAATTTGATCAAAAAGTTGGATAGTAGGATTCAAATTGAATTGAGATTTGATTTGCAAGATCTTAGATTTCATTTAATTTTCTTCATAATAAAATTTATAGTTAATGCAAAAATAGATTAGATTTCACTTTATTCATGCTGATCTCTTTTGTATTTCACCTTTTTTTTTGTGTTCATAAAATTTTCATTTTTCTGTTTTCTCTATTATTCATTAGATCCTTCCAATTTTTTCTTTCAAATCCTTTCATTTATGTGTGTATGTAAAACCAATTTGAATTGTTTACAAAGCAAAGTTTCGTTCAAGAAGCATCATGAAGGAATAAACGCCCTTAGGAATAAACCCCCACAGGTAACCTTTTGGGTCCATATATGGCCGAGGTTTGATTGGCTGCGATGCTTCTAGATAATTTTTCATTTTACGACCATCTTTCGTTAAACAACATACATAATTCGTCATTTCACTCCAGGCAAGTGGCATTTGTTTTCAACTCAAATCATACGATTCAATGGATATACAATTCACAAAAGATTCAAATAAATAATCATAAGATTCATTTCGAAATGGTATTCAAAACTAGTATTCATTGGTTTAGGTTAAAATTTGAGTTGAATCATAGAATTCAATGTACCAAAAAGTATTTCTTGGGAAATATTACTCAGGAGAGGGATGAGAAACTGCAAATGAAGATGTGTCATTCGATGGATCAATCCTTCCTAAGACATTTTCTATGTTAAAATGCCTTTAAAAAGAGTATTCAAACCTATGAAGATTGTTTAGGTTAATGTTTGGGTTGAATCACAAGATTCAATGTCGCTCAAAGTAATAGTGACTCAGGCCAGGATGACAAACATGGGAAAGTATCAGAATGAGCCATTTGAGGGATCAATCCTTCTTAGGATACCTTATGTCTAAAATTGACGAGTTGGATGACAGCCATCTTCCTTTAAGTGGTTTTTTTACGATTTCTGTTTCTACTTTCCTCTTGACTGTCAACAGGAGAAAAGTGGGTTGAATATTACAACAATCCATTGGGTTTGATTTTCTACTCTCTTTTGCAGTGTCTACATTTTATTGGCAGGTGAGAGGCTATGTTAGATGGACTCAGATACCCGTGTCAGGAGAGGGAATATGTCTAGGTATCGGATTTGTTTAATCCTGTCATAGGATACTGGAGCTCAGCAAAGAAGGGTGGAGACGTCATTGATAAAAAAAAAAAAAACTAATAAAATAATATCTAAATAATGAAGCAAGCTATATATACATTCATTATAAATATTCCAATAAAAATGTTTAGTTACAAAACAAAGCTATTATAAACTCAAAATAACACGAAAGGCTAAATATGATAGTGTAGTAAATTGGTACAAAATAATACTAATTTTAACCACTTTAAAGGTCCCTAAATGTTAGTTGCGTGTCTAGAGATCTATGCATTACCCAACATAAAAAAAGCCATTTGAAAGAGGGACATAGATTTGAAGTTTTGGACATGCATACCATGTTGAAATTCACCTTGTCATATAATATGGCAGGGACAGTGAAGGGTCCAAGTATCACAGGTGGAAGGAGAGCCAGACATGCATAGTGAACTAAATATCCTGTAATTGCAGTATTGCTTAAACGAAATTGTTTTTATAGTAGTACAATGCATTATTGAAAGAACATAAGCCTTTATTACGGGTAGCAATTTCTAATCCAATCGTTCAAGCCACTCGATCCCTCCTTGTTCTAAATGGTTTCAGGTCGTCATACCCCGTAGTACTAATACCTTATGGTTGACACCTGAACCCTCCTAAGAGGTTGGGTGGGATTGTCTATTGGGGCCTTTTTCATACGCCATGTTCTACCTGCATAACTCTTATGTTATATTAAGAGTTACTTGCACACTCTTATGTTATATTCAACTAGCGGGTGGCACGTGCAATACTGGTACACTTCTAGAACCTGTTAACCGTTTTATTGCCATGTCATTGTTTTTTTAATAATTGAAAGAGGTAAGAACGGTTATTTTGAAAACACCTCTAGAATGTGTTAAACAGTTTTATTTCCACGTCATTTTTTTTTAATAATTGCAAGAGGTGGGAACAGTTATTTCTTAACCGTTGCTTCCTAGAATAAATCAAAAGACAATATTATCCCCAATTATATTAAATACTTTATCATATTAAAGGTTGATTTTGGAAAGTTTAAAAAAATATTTTGCACACTTTCCGATACGCCCTCTCCCTTAATAGTATAGATAATTCATATTTACTATTAGTTTTTCAAACTTAGAATTCACCAGCTCTATTGGATTTCGCAGTTAAGTTGCCAAAGCGTGACTTGAGGGGCAGCAGTTCATGGACCCCATGAACGAGTCTAGTTACTAAGGTTCGGACACCTGTAAGGGAACCTATTATATTTACATAGTTTAAAGGTTTTTCACCTTCTAAGCTGCTTTTGTTATCTCTCAATTTTAATCATTGTTATTCACGAGGAATCCTGCAGTTTTTCTTGTGATTTCTATTTGTATTTTTTTCTTCCGGTTTTTTTAGCTCCTCTACAGTAAGGCAATTTGTAGTCTATCTTAGTTGTTTTTGAATAAATATTATGCCTCATGTCTGGTCCTCCTTGTGATATTGACATTGATTTAACAATTTTGTGGGTGTGTGTATTGCCCTTGTAGTTTGTTTTAAAGTTAAAAAAAACATGAGATATTAGGTAAATCTTTTTGTTATGATTTTTCAATGGTTCTTTTCTGCTACTTGCGGACAACTGAAATCAGGAAGTGGGGAAATACTAGAAATAAAAAGGAAATGGCAGTGACCAATGAAGAGCAAACAACCAACTAAATACTAATCACACTTCTTTTCTGTTTCATAAATCCATTTTTCTGCTTATTTATTTTTACTCGTTTCCTTTTTAAGTTCATTGTGAGCAGAAAGTACTGCAATGTTCTGAAGTTGGATGAACCTTCCAGTAGTTTTTGCTTTAAGCTATAAGATTTATGTGCATGAATTGCTGTTGTGACTGCAGGTAATCCAGATTACTGCACCTCTTCCATCTAACCTTAGGATGCAGGAGGAAGCAAATATGTAAAGCCAGGTGTGAAGATTTGTCGAGCAGCACCGTCTGATGCTCTGCTGTGGTAGTTAGATTGAAAAACAATGAAGGATTAGTCTTTACATGTTTCGGGCCAGTTAATCCATACTTGTAGAAAGTGCTATAATTATAGAAATTACATGTTTGTTGGTAAGGCTTGCAGATTTTGTTGGTTCTTTTGGACTGTTTTGAATTTTGAATAGCTAATGATCTGATCTTATATGAAAGTATCCCTTGTTTTTTAATAGTTACTGGTTCTCAAGAGATGAGACTATTCGTCCAACGGGTTACACTTACACCTGCATCTCAGACCTAAGCAGATGTTCCTCCTGCATCGCTAAGGCAGCGTTTCGTTCGGCTTGTGCTTTTGGATAAGGATTCACTGGATAAGTGGCTCAATGGGAGCACTTACCCATAGCAATACTTGAATAAAATAGCCTTCGGTAAATGCATTTATTGAAGTGCTTATAAAAGTGTAGGGGTAAAATAGGTATTCTAAAAATATTAGTAAAGTTTAGAAATAGCTTCCTGCACATCTGATAAGAGAGAGAGAAGCTGTTCTCAATAGCTTCTTCTTCTCTACTGAGTATGGATAAGTACTTATCCGTTCAATTGCTACCAAAACACACTTTTAATTTTAAAAAGTGTTTTAATAAGCCATGAGTTAAAATAAGCACTTATATAAGCTGGGACAAACGCAGCCTAAGACTATTTCCATGTTTAGAAGATCTAAGCCACCTACATAAGCTCGCTCCGCTTCAGTCTTGGTGCCCTCCAGTGGAAGGTCCGCGAAAAATGAAACTGATTCATCATCATCATAGCATTATCCCAACTAGTTGGGGTAGGCAAACTGGTTCAGAGTCTTCAGACTATAATTATCTACTCCAGTCTTGTTTTACCCTTTTCATTGCTCAAGTTTCCCTAAAGTCTTCTAAATGGACCTAACATCTCTGAAATTGTAAGGTAATTCCAGGTCATTGTTCTAATATTTCACCATCACAATCATGGGTAAATTTAAGCAGTTGGCCAAACCCAATGTCATTCAAGTAATAAACAGTCTTGTCATAGCTACAGGTCGGTTGCATATGATAGAACTGAACCAGATATTCCAGTAGGGTTGACATGCTCTGCATCCCAGTGAGACCAGACTCCAAAAACAATCTTTTGAGCATCACTTGGTTCATCAGGTCCTGCACTTTTGAGCATTGGAATTATACCAAGTAATGAGATTTAACACGTACTAATCCCCAATCCTTCTTCCATAGTATCTTGGGTGGATGAAGATTGACTAAAGATCATCTGCTGAATAGTGCTTTAGTCGTCGTTTTCCAAATCAAGTACTGGGAGGATGCTGAAAGCCGATGAACCAAGATGCAAGCCTCGAACAACTCCTCCATATCCTACCTTGATCCTGTGGCAGAGAAGTAAGATGGCATCCCAAAGTGCTGTTCTCCCCTGAAAACCACCAAATCACTGTAGCTAAAACATAGAAAAAGAAAACTATTGAAACATCATTCATTGTGTCAATTGCATGAAAATGCATGTGCACCGTGACCAAGACAAAGCAGCACAAACAATAACATCAAGTGAAAATAGTTGTATAATTTTATTTATTTAGTTTTTATCAGCAAATAGGAATTTTAATATATGATAAGAAAAGAGGGTATGAGCGCTTTCTACACAAGTGTATATACACCCGGACAGAAGAGAGAGGAAAAAAAAAAACCTGGTTCAGAGAATTACATAGATATTATCATTTCCCACTCGTTAACAAATCTGAATCAGATAGGTTCTTAGATTCTGGAATAAAATGCCCATTTATATAACAGTGATAAGGCTCTAATTATGATAGTCACAACTCACAACTTGCTCCGTACTTCAAAAATGAAGTGACCAAGAAATGCAATTGGGATACGTTCCATAAGCAACACAAACCTTATTCTCCCTTTCCTCCACCTCCAAGAACTAAGCAGCTTCTAAATCTGCTGGCATCAACTTGTTAGCCACCTTGAATTAAACCAAAGAGATGTGAAACCGATTCCACCTCAGCCTTACAGATGATACACTGATTAGGCATCATACACTGCTTACTGATAAGATGATCAACCGTTAGAATTTTAACGAGACTCATCGTCCACAAAAAGAAAGCCACTATGGATGAAATAATACTATTGCAAGTCAATTGACCAAACCGAATTTGTCTTGCCCTTGGATAATTAATAAAAAGAAGACGTCACTAAAAACATTTGTTTCTTTTCCCACTTCCATCTGTGTTCATCTTCTCCCCCCCCACACTATAACTAATTGAAGAAATGACAACAAGGTGACCATCGACTCCAACTCCCTATAGAACAAAAGGCACCTCGAAGAAATGTTTCAAGAGATAATTCCATTGTCTCTAGACTATCACTCACCAATCCAAACGTCTTAGTGGGCTGCAACCAAATATAAGTTGTGGAAGTGCTGAATAAATGGACCATCTCCATACCAATGGAGGTCCCCCCTGAATGATCATATCACCACCACCCACTCTAAACTGAATACCACACAGACTGAGAGGAGATGCTGGAAATAACCTTCTACAAACGCATCCATATTATGCTTTCAAAGAATTAAATCCCAATCGCTAAGACTATTTCCATGTTTAGATCCAAAAAAAAAAAACTCCATAACCAATTCCTTAACAATATAGTAATATAGTTAGGTATGGCAATGGGATGGGTTAAACAGTTAACCTTTCCCCATCCTCCCCTAATGGATCAGGTTTGGTAATGCATAAATTGGGTTCAGGTCGGATTTTGGTTTGTCACAACCCGATCCTAACCCACCCATTGTGTGTGTGTGTGTGTGTACTATATATATATATATATATATATATATATATATATATATA
>JAUPMG010024748.1:0-28976 GCA_031762675.1 Pachysandra terminalis | reverse complement strand
TTTATATATATATATATATATATATATATATATATATATATATATCATCTCGTCATTCATTGAAGAACAAATAAATAAATAAGCCTAGGAACCTAGATACACGTATTGAGCAACACTAACACAAACCCATAGCTTTATAACTATTACAAAAAAATAAAGGAGCTAAAAATTAAGAATATATCAGAATATGTGAAAGACAATGAACTGAAATATTAATTTTTGTTGCCACTGAACATGTTTTCAAGGATTGATCTGGATCGGATCAGCTCGGTCGGTCCGGATCGGGATCGGCCAGGACCGGTCCGAGCCCAACCCACGATACAACTATTGTATCCTGAGGCTTTGGATTGGACGGTCCAACTGATCCCGATCTGGACCCGCCGATCCGGACCGGTCCAGTGACTGGATCGACCAATCCAACCGATCTCTATTTAAAAAAAAAACAAAAATTAGTAAATAAAGGATCCAACCGGTATCGGCCTGGATCTGTCCGATCTCGACCGGTATCGCCAGTCCGGCTGATCCAAAAAAATTTAAAAAAAAAAAAAAAAAAGACCCAACATTTGGATCGGACCAGGAACGGGAACAGCCAGATCCAGGATCCCGAGAATAAAAACCGTGCCACTAAGAGCATCTCTTTATTTGTTTCATGTCAGTTTACTATACCCATGATGAATCAATCTATATTGTTGTATGGCTGATGTTGCCATATAGCACTTTTGAGTTCAGTTTACCTGATATAAATCCTATTGTTATAAAATTTTGAATTACTTGTGTATTTTTGTTAACTTTTCTAACATGAACATGTCCACATGCTAAGATTTTCAAAGGTAGACGTGCTGAAGAGCCGTTGCCACCTTGACCTTTGTTAGCCTTGCCACTTACTGGGTAACATTGTGTTAAATGATAATACCCCTGCAGGTCCTTGACATGTATGGCACAAGGGAGATTGAACACTTGTAATAATCACATATCCTTACCTTTGTTTATGATGTCAATTTATGTATGCTAGTATTCCCTAAATGCAAATTTTAGACACCGATAAAACAAAAACGTATTGCTTGTTAATCCAATGCAAATCACAAACAATTAAGTAAAAGAATTTCTTTTAAAAAGAACAAGATCACCTCTGTCTCTCAGCAAGTCAAGTAAACAGATCCAAATGCTCTATGAGAACTATTGTTTATTGAACTTGATTTGACGCCTCAAATGATCGTAAATTAAGCTATAACAAGAGACAGCACTTATAAATACATTTAATCCATTAGAGGCTTTGACCATTACAAAAGAAATAGCTGAAAGTCACAGTGACAAATAAATCCAAACCTACTTCAATAAGCACGTAATTCAACAGTTAAACCTAAAATCCACGAGACACTAATTTCCTTATTTATTCATTTACTTTACCAAGTATTATTAGGATTGTACTAGCAGAAAGAAAAAGCCAAGTCCTCTACACATGGTTTCACTTAATATACCAAATTCTAAACTATATTTACAAGAAAAAGGCACGTTATCTTGATAGGGATATTCATGAGGATGTTGCACATTGAATTAGAGTTGGATGCCTTAAGTACAGAGGAACTTCTAGAGGGTAATGTGATTGACGTGTTCCACTCAAGATAAAAGGAAATTTTATAGGATAGCTATTGGGCGTACTATTATGTATACATCAGAATGTTGTGAAACAAAGAACCAATATATGCATAGAATGAACATTGTAGAGATGGATATACAGAAGGCTGGGAGAGATAAGGTAAGGAAAGAACATATTTGAGAATATTTAGGTATTGCCCAAACAGGAGATAAGATAAAATAGGATAAGATGGTTCGCCATGTAAAGCGAAGACATAAAGTGGTGGTTGTGAGAAGATGGGAGGCAGTACACATTGAAGGGTCTAAGAGGGTAAGGGAAAACGAAAAAGAACCTGGATGGAGCCAATCCAAAAGCATTTGGATATACACAATCTGATCAAATATAAAGTTTTTGACAAATTGGGATATAGGAACAAAATTCATGTTGCCAACCACAGCTAGTTGGGATAAAGCATTTTGTTGTTGCTGTTGTTGTACTACAAGGATAACACATAGTTTTCAATATCAAAACGATCTCTTTACACCTAGATGAACAATATTCAAAAGATACACACAGAAACATGAAATTATCAATTTAAGAGAAATACGATTTTATTAAGTAGCTTTTTTCTGCCCTACAAACGATTAGCTACTGAAAGCGGACTGTTAATCATTTAACTTGATGTCTCTTCTAATCAATAAAGAAAAGAAAAAGGACACATACTACAATATCTTATCAAACCTCAAGCAGATGATTTCATAAAGTCAGGTTAAATTCAAACAACTTGACAGTTTCTGGTCGCTCTTTATGTATTTTAGACCAAATATGATGAGAAATCAAGGCGTTCATCGATTCCTAAATTCCATTTACGAAACAAGGTGAAAAAAGTTAAATTGTTTTACTCTAAATGTCAAACCTCTAAAATCTTTAGAAATAACCCAACTACAATACCAAGGAAACAGAACGCCCACTAAATCAGTAAACTGAAATACATAAGAAAAGAAAAAGCAATAAGCACAAAGACAACAGAAACAACAATAAAGAGCAAAAAACATTTCAAAACAAAAAGGAAAGAAAAGCTAATCTCTTAAAACACTCTAAAGAAGAGGGATAGAACCTTACGAAACAAATCTTCCAGAAAATCTCAAGACCACTTAATTACCAGACAAATCAATGTGGATATCACAACAGATGAAGAAGACATTCATAAAGTATCAAAATGGTATATATGGTTTTAGTCGATAAATTGGAAATTTATATCAAATAAGAGAGCAATTAAATGAGCCTTTGTTATTGATAAAAAATAAATAAAATAATAATATTAAGCAAGTAACCGACCCAGAGAGATTGGAAATTTTCCCTCTTTACTTGGTCCGGGGAGTCATATTTGTTTCAACATCCCACAAAGAATATTCAAAAATTATAAACATTAAGGCTGTGTTTGGAACCCTAGATTTCAAAAGAAAAGAAAAGAAAGTCAAAATGAAAGAGAAAAGAAAAGAAAATACATTACTTTCAACTGTTTTGTTGGATAGAGAAAATTTGAGAGAAAATTATATAGAAAATGTTTTCTCTTGTTTGGTTGTGTAAAGAAAACCAAAATGAAAATTAGTCAGTTTTTTCTGTTAGCCATATAAAATAATTGCATGGATTACAACATGCAATCCATGCATGTGGTGGTGGTGTGGTGGTGGTGGTGCTGTGGTGGTGATGGTGGTGGTGGTAGAGAGTGGTGGTGGGGTGGTGGTGGGGTGGTGGAGGTGGTGTTGGGGTGGTTGTAGTGGGTGGTGGTGGGGTGGTGGAGGTAGTAATGGTGGTGGTGGTAGTGGGGTGGTGGTGGTGGTGGTGGTGTTGGGGGTGGTGGTGGAGGTGGTAGTGGTGGTGGTAATGGTAGTGTGGTGGTAGTGGAGGTAGGGAGGCTTTCTCTCCAACTTCTTTCCTTTTCTTGTCTCTCAAAATCTCTATCATTTTGAAGAGAACATTTTGTAGTCACAAAGAGAAAGTTCTCTTTTCAAATCCCGTTCTTTTCTTTCAAAAATGGTCAACCAAACAAAAAAAAAAATGTTTTCTTTATAATTTTCTTTTCTTTTCTTCTGAAATCCAGGGTTCCAAACACAGCCTAACAGTTTTAGAGAGAACCTTTGGAGTATGATTTTAAATTTTCCCCAAAATTTAGCAAAACTTCCATCGAAGCTGTCATTTTCAAGGGCACTGAAATTTCCCTTTCATCGTTATTTCCCTTACTCGAAATTTTTTAGTATGATTTATACCGAGAAAACATTGCAGCGAAGAAAAAATTCAATCGAAAATTTTCCCTAAAATGTCTCTATTCCAAAATGTACGAGATTTCCCTCACGAAATTATGCTTGGCCAAAGTAACAATAAAATAACTACTCAATCCATCTACAAGAAAAACAGAAAAATCCAACAAAATCCTCCAAGAAAGGCAAAGAATCTCCATTTCAGCAAGGAAAAAAAGAAAAAAAGAAAAACGCGAACATTTTTACCAAGAAAAAAGTATCAAACACAAGATAATAGCATCACAACACAGGAAACTAAAAGAGAGAGAGAGAGAGAGAGAGAGAGAGAGAGAGATCAGTAACGAAAAACCCTAAATCCTTCAACAGAGGCGAAGAATCTGTACATATATTTAAGCAAGAAAACCAAATATACTATTAAAGTATCATCATGTTCATACTAATTACCAAACAAGAAATCAATATTAGACGCAAAGACGGGAAAAGATCATATCGTCGTCCAGACAGAGACAATAGAAGAAAGATTAAACAGACGAAACAGCGAAAAATCGAAATGGAATCTAGCACACCTGACACGAGTTCGAGGCTGAATTCGTGCTCAAAGATTGAATCAGGGACAAGTTGAGACGGATCGCACAACAAAAACAGATAGAGATTGATCTTAAAGCAAGAATGGCTAGCTGATTGAAGTCAAACTTTGGTTCTTTGGGTTTGGGGTTGGCAGAAAGGAGTGAAAGTGTAAGGTAGAAATAGAACCTGAAAGTATAAGCATAGTTTAGAGTAAAAGTTCAAGGATTTAAATGAAAAATCAGACAAAAACTGATATGGCTGACAGACCTGTCAATATCAGTTAATTTTTTTCTTTTTTTTCAATCATATGAGTTTGAAATATGGGTCTTTAGAATCTCTTTATTTGCCGCTGGCCTTCCGTTGTAATTTATTAATAAATTGAAGTAATTAAAAATTTTGATTAGTCATTGTTTGTTTCTAACACTCATTTTATTTGATTTTAAACTTGTTAATAGTGAAACAACATTTTTTTTGAATTATGTCTTTTCGAAAATGTGTTATAAGCTCTATATATATATATATATATAAAAAAAAAATTCATATTAGTTTATTGAACACAAAAATAGATGAGATGTTCCAAGTCGTAGCTCTTATTGAAAAATCACCTCCCTCTTGGAAAGACTATAGGAATTCACTGAAACACAAAATAAAAAAACTTTCTTTAGAATACCTTATAGTTTATATCTGCATTGAGGAATCTAATCATCTCAATGATATATTAGACAATGCTACAGAGTATGTCTCTAAGGCTACTTTGGTAGAACAAAAATCTTCTCAACCCAAGTCTGACAAGAAATTTGGAAAAAAGAGAAAGAGGAATATAGAACATGACAAGAAAGATAATCGATTCAACAATCACAACAAAGAATTTAAAATGAGGAGAGGTCATTGCCTTGTTTGTGAAAAGATGTGACACATTTTGTCACATCCCAAACTTAGAGATCTCATTGGACTTCCCAAAGATTTGAAATATAACTATCACCCCATTCCACATGGGAGTGGTAGTCAATACTAGGGGTGCAATTCGGTTCAGTTTGGTTCGAGTTGACCTCAACCCAAGACCAAACCGAAATCTAACAAGACCAACCCAAACCCAAACCAAACCGAATTGGTAAACCCAAAACCAAACTGAATTAAATTATAATAATCTAAACCCAAACCGAACCAAACCAAATTGCTGTTTCGGTTTGGTTTGATTCGGGTTAGATTAAGTAACCTTGTTTATTATTAATAGATAAACATATTAAATAAAAATCAAATCAAGTTTTGAAAAACCCTGAATACAGATTAAAGAAAACAAAAAACGTATGGATGAGAGAACAAATCAAAAATCAAATATCAATCAATAAGATGTAGAAGGAGCTCAATATTTTGGTATGAGAAATTTATCATCACTGATTGAAAATCAGAGTGGTGCATGACTTTTTTTCATTATAGCTGCGCTCTTTTCTTCTTAACTACTGTTTACTGTAAGAAGAATAAATAAATGAATGAATCAATACAGAAAGAAACCCTAAAGTCAGAAAAAAGAATTGCGTGTAAAGATTATACACGCAGAGCCGAGGAAAGAAGAAAGACCAGGAGCACAAAGTCAAGAAGAAAAAGAAGAAGAAGAGGAATACAAGAGCGATTGAGTAACCATCATCAAATCGCAATGGGGATTGCATGGCGCTGAACCGGCGTCGACTTTACATACTTGCACCTTCGAATGTTCTCATTCAGACCATTCCTAAGACTCGTTTGAGGAAGGGAACGACGAAGTATCAGAACTAGAAATAACCCTATTTCTAAGATGTGGAGGAATGTATGTAGCCCGGCTTGATCGGTAAAGCTTTTTTGACAGACCTTCGACGACAGCATCGGCCCAAGACATCGTCATTCTGAGGGAAATCGCAATATACTACAACAAACTTCAGAGAAACTCAGAAACCCTAGAAATCCAACTTGTAGAGAAATGTGAAACGTCTTAGGCACAGTTAACCAAATTTCTCTTTAACACTTTTATGTTTCTTAAACAGGGTCTATAAATCTAAAGCTAATATATGGTATATAAAATTAGTATAACTTAAATTCGGTTTGGTTCAGTTCAATTCGGTTTGACTTTTTCTAAACCAAAACCAAACCATATGTTTACAATCCCAACCCAAACTGAACCAAAGTCGGTTTGGGTCAGTTCGGTTTCAGTTTAAACAGAACCGAGTCACCCCTAGTCAATACATTGCCAAGCACATTGAATCCATTAAGAAAATTATAAAGTTATGGAATTAAAATATCCTTAAAAATATCTAACCATAAAATAAACAGCAAAACAGCGAAAATAAACTACTCCTAGTCTCATGCTTCAATCAGAATCCTACCAACTATTGAAATTCAAATTACCTAATGTTAAAAGCAAATAAAAACATAGAAACCAATAAATCCTACTACAAAATTATAGTGACCCGAATCCAGAAAATATAAATATAATAATTGATGTTCGAGTAATTGAGTTAGTTAATGAATGAATGAGTAAATTCTTCTTTTGATTTAATGATGTAGTTTCCTAACTATATAGAGCAGTGGGGACTAATTTGTAATATAAGTGTTTGAGTTGAGTGTCAATTTGTAGTTAATGGTTAGCTTGGGGAGTGTACCGCAATTAATTAAGTTGGACTTGGCGGGAATTAGTATTAGTTGTATGGAGCATTAACTGGATAATAAGGTTAGTTTGGTAATTGATTAATAAGTGTTTTGGGATTAAACTTATGGGCTGGAATTCATGGGTTATATTAGGAGAAATCTTATGGACCTAATTAGAAGTAAATGATATATTGGTAACTTAGCATATATTTGTTCTAGAATAATTAGAGTTTCTAATTAGATTTGGAATGGGATTAGGAGTAATTGAGATTGACTAGAACAAGATTAGAAGGTTTCTAATTGGTTGGGATTGGCTTGTACGATTGGGATTAGAAGGGAGACATTGGAAAAGTTATTAAAGGTAGGAACCATAGGGGAGAACGTGCACAGCAAGATTGAGAGAGAGAAGATTAGGGTTTTGGAGAGAAAGAGAAGACAGAAAATCTGAAAATAGAAAGAGTGACGGCTGTGGCTGGATCTAGAATTCGAGGAGGAAGAAGAAGAGGCAATTGGCGAGGAACACGTAGAATCGAGCATCGGATCTAGCGTAGGATGTAAGTTGCATTTCCTGTATAGTTCTCTTGGAATCTCGTGGTCAATTACATGTTTTTCATGTTTTCTATGATTTCTAAGAGTATGATTGCATTATAATATGATTTCTATGTTAATATAGGTGTCTGAATCATGCCAGGTAGATCTAGTATGTTAATATGATTGATTTTCAGATTTATATGAGTATATGTAAATTGATCAATGTTAGACTTGATTATCATGTTAATCAATTATTTGGACATGATTTTCTTAGTGTATTATTGATTGTATTGATGCATATTAATTTCATGATAGATAGTTTGATCCCCATGTATAGGTTCAAATTTATGATGAATATGATTGTTATTGCATATGGAATTCTAATTCCTTTCATAATAATGTTTTTGAGTGAATTGGTGTGGTAAGTTCTTGATTGTATGGGGATAATCCATGCATAAGGTTTAGTTTCAAATTAGGACTTAATTGGTTGATTTCCGGAACCCTGAAAAATTATACAGACCTGAATTATCGATTAAAGAACCTATGTAATTATTTTACATAATTTATTTATATTTTATTATGATTCTTTTATTCGTTAGGGGTTGGACCATTGGACTTGGGGTTGATTTCTGGAACCCTGAAAAATTATACAGACCTGAACTATCGATTAAAGAACCTATGTAATTATTTTACATAATTTATTTATATTTTATTATGATTCTTTTATTCGTTAGGGGTTGGACCATTGGACTTGGGGTTGTAACCCCACACCTAATATGTTGATTGTGACTCTAATATGAACATTGAATGATATGATTGGACTTGTTAACATCATGTGATAAGTAGTGCATGAGTGATTGTGATGTATGGTGCATAAAGGATATGGTTGTGATTGATTATGCATGTGTAATAGAATTGGGATTGATTGCACATGTATGCCATGGAAAGGATTCCTGTGATGGCCTTCTAAGGATTATTCGTGTGTATGGGCACACAGATAGCTTCCGAAGGGTGTTATCACCGAAGATCCGACTGATTGTTGGAAAGGATGCTTGTGATAGTGTCACAATGATTATTTGGGTGTATGGGCGCACGGATAGCTTCCGAAGGATATTATTGATAAGTGCGTAGCACTTACACCTTTAAGCTTATTCTTCTTGATTATTAGTCCTAGAGTGGTGTTTAAATGAATGAATTAATGCATATTTCATAATTGTGCAGGTTTGGGAGTGTTCGAGAAAATTCAGACTAAGATCGGGTCGAATCAAGCTCAAAAAGAAGAAAATCATAAAAAGCCGACCAAGTCACCGACCGAGACCGCCAATCAAGCCGGTTCGGCCCAATTCACCATGAATCAAATGTTGATTTAGTTTAAAAAGGGTATCTTTGACATTTTGTTGTTGAAGAAGGGTATCTTTGGTATTTTGTTGAAGAAGGGTATTGTTGGCGTTTTCTTCAATTAGGAAAGGAATAAAAAAAAGGGACTAAATTGGTAAGGGAAGAGAGAAAGCCAAATTGGTTGGAGGAAGAAAAGAAGAAAGAGACAAATTGGAAAACCAAATCGTCTCATTAGGCAAGGATTGAATTGGCTAGTGGGGGAATAAGAAAAGAATAAATTGAATTAGTGGGGAAATGAAAGAGAAAAGAAGAAAGAGATGAATTGGTCAGGAGAGAGAGAGAGAGAGAGAGAGAGAGAGAGAGAGAGAGAGAGAGAGAACCGAATTAGAAGGATTGGAGGACCGATTTGGAAGAAAAAAGGGAATGGAAGACCGATTTGGAAGAAGGGAGAGGAATCGGATTTTGGTAAAAGGAGAGCAGATCGTGAGTTTTATAAAAAGAGTTCGGGAGTTTGGGAAAAGAGAAGTTTTTAGTCTTCGAACGTTTCTGGAGTGGGGATCGTGAGCTTGAGAGCAGAATGTGAATTGGAGAAGAAGAATGGAGAAGTCCTCAAGCATGAAGACCATCCAAGCTTCGTCTCCCTCAACATCCATGAGCGGCTAAATTTCATTCTAGGGTTTCAATGAAACCCTAGCCAAGTAACTTTGAGGTTTTTACCAATTTAATTTTGGGAATTTGATTTGTCTTGTATTGATTGCATAATCTAGAGGATTGTTTATTAACAATTGATTTTATGGTTTTAGTTAACTCCTTTGAGAACATATTTATTTTCTTAAAGTATGTTTTTCTAGAAATTCATATTCAAACACTTTCAATTCTTGTAGTTTTTTCGATGGTGGTTATGCAATGGTTTTTATTGGAATGTGAAATTAATATTTTAGATAGTCCATGCTTAGAGAAGACAAGTTGTTTTACAACCCTAGTTTAGTGTATACAATTTGTGCTAATCGAAGATAGGTTATGCTAGGAGTTAATCTCCATTATCATTCTTGTGATTGGCGAGACTTGTAGTCAAACCCAATTAGGTGTACAGACTTATCAGACTCTTTAGGATAAATTGGTTGCCCAAAGTTAGGAGGTTAGTGGTGGATTTGAATCCCTAGACTTTCCTTATCCAAACAACTTCTCTTTTAATGAATTCCATTTAGTTTTCTTTATTTACTTAATTCTTAGTTTTAAAGAATCTATCAATCTTGTCTTGAACTAATTAGAGGTTAAGTAGTTTAATTAAGTCAACCATCTCAATCCCTTGGGTACGATACCCTTGTACTTGTCGAGCTACAATCGAACTCGTGCATTTGTGAGGTGTTCTTATTTTGAAACATCAATTATCACCGACAATCCTACTGATTTGTTTGATGGCTCGTCCAGGTAACCGGGTAGCAATGAACTGGAATTGTGGATTCTTTGTTGTTGAGGGTAACCGTCCTTGGGTATAAATTTCCTAAAAGGTAATTCGTTGTTGTTTGAGTAACCATCCTGCGAGGATCTCTCTGGGTAATCATCGTACAACGGCCTCCTTGGATGTTAATTAATCCCTAAATGAGTGGGTAACCGTCCTTGTATAGGGCCTCATTAGGATCGTTCCCTTAAATGCAAGTAAATAGCTTCGGGAATTGAGCCCGGTATGTTGCGAATCCTACAAAACCACGCTGTACAGTGGGGTATTTGATTGATGGAGACATATTGACCGTAAGGTCGTGGACCAGGGTGTTGGTGGAGCTTGTAGGTGGAACCGACTGTTCACCAGGAAGTGCATTGTTTGCATTTATAACACGTGCATTGCATCATTTGTATTGAGCATCTTGTGTGTTTGTATTCATTCATATCACGTGCATTGCATTCATTCATCTCGTTGTTTGTTGTTGATATCGTGGAGTTGATGGCTATTGATTTGATTGGTAAATATATGATTATTGACCTATTGATATTGTGGAGTTTATGTTGTTGGCATTATATTGTTAGTGACTTGTTGACATTGATTTGTTAATATCATTGGCATTACATGGTTATAGACTTGTTAATGTTATGGGTATTAACTTATACTGATATTGTGAATTATATAGTTATGGACTGGTTAGTATTGTGGAGTATATGATATGTTGACATTGCGTTGTTCATAAGGATGGTTGGTTTCTTATATTCAACATATGATTATGTTGATGTTATGGTTATGAATTGTTATAATACAGTAGTTGTGATAGTATTTGGTTATGATGCTAGGAGTTGACATGATAGTATGTTGTATGTATTGTCTTCATTCCATGTTATTTCATGATACTAATCTGTTATGATAGCATATGATTGAATGATCTCCATGATTATTAATATGATCTGATATGTTGTTTGCACTAACGTTATCCCATGAGAATGGTTGTCGGTATTGTTTCTTATTGGGCATTCCAAGCTCATGTAACATTTTACGTTACAGGTTGAAGTGGATTGATGCTTGCGTAGATTAGATGCTGTCTTTAGAAATTTCTACTTTGTTTCATAGTTTAGAATTGATGTATTAGGGATAGTTTATGAGATAGTTGTTTGCTGGATTGTAGGCTGTTCTGAAGCCATAGTTGTTTGATTTAGTTTGTTACTTTCGCACTCTATTTGCTTAATAATGGTAGTTAATTTTGCTTTTATTATTGATTTGTTTGTTGTTCCGCGTTCCATGGTTGGGAACCGAAGGTCGCACCTCGTGATCTGTGTCAACCAACATAGGGATTCGTGCCACAGGATTATGGGCGTGACAAAAATATACTAAAATCATCAAACAATTCTCTCATTATAACTAATATCTTCGTTATAAGCTTGTCCTCCGTCTTGGTCATCAAAATCTTGGTGTCCTCCATTTATATATCCTGAAATATGGTTGCTTGAAAATGTCATCGTGAACCATCCCCCATGAACATATGGCCTAAGAAAGGAGGTTATTCTACGTGTACATAGCAGTTTCTAGGGATTCATCTAACCTAATGGGCACGATCCCCACTCTTATTTTTTATTACGGGATGCATCCAAGGTTTCACCAATGTGAACCATACATTAGCCAATCTACTAAAAGAATTTCACTCGACATCTGTAAAAAATAACAAGATGTAAATTTGGTCTATTGGGGTAGCTAGTCCCTCAACACATGCAAATCAGTTCATTCGGGACTTCCTCACTTTATATTGTAATTTCTAGAATACAATACCTCTCGGTTATATCCATAAATTACAGAATATAGAATTATGGGGTATAGTCAATGCATTATACACATTCAAGGTCTAGATGCTCCATAGGCATATGATGTGCAAAGTGAATTGTGCAATTAACTAAGCACTCAATTGTGTATATGAAAATGTGCAATATAAACAGTAAAATAAGATCACAATATGCTTTAAGATGATAAGAATCAAAATAAAAAGTACACATGTTGGGCAAACATAGCAAAAGTCTCCTCAATAGGTAAATTATACCAAATATATATCAAATTCAATTTCTGAAACCTCAAACATTCTCAATTAAGTATTTCAGTCATGCTGGTAAATTTTCACGACAATCGGACAACATTCAATTTTAGCTGTATACCCCCAATCTTGTCATTGTTCTACTGACAGGGTCGTGGCAACCTCGCGACACACCGCTGATCCTCGGCAGGCTAACCAGTTTTCAAAAAATAAAAACACAGAAGGTCGGCAACCTCGCGGTATACCGCCCTTCCCTTGGCTGCTTAGCCCGAGACCAAAAAATCAACATTGTGTGTGTCGGCATGGTCGCAGTTGTCACATCCCAAACCTTAGAGATCTCATTGGAGTCCCTATAAGATTGGCAATATGACTCTCAGTCCATTCCACATGGGAGTGATAGTCAATACATTGCCAAACACATAGAATTCATTAAGATAATTATAAAATCTGGAATTAAAATATCCTTAAAAGTAATCAATTACGTCAAAACAACAAAAACAACGGAAATAACTACTTCTAGTCTCATGCTCCAATCAAATCCTACCAAACTACTCAATCTAATCCTACTTAATGATAAAATTAACTAAAACATAAAAGTCAAAAAATCCTACTACAAAATATACTAAATCATCCATCCAAATTCTAATTATAACTAATGTCGTTATCATCTGCTTGTCTTCCGTCTTGTTGTCCCTCATCTATAGGTCCTGGATTATGTTGCTTGAAAGCGTAAGCTATACTTAGCTTGTAAGTAAACAAATCAACACAATATTTAAGAATGAAGTAAAGACAATGCCACTCTTCATTGGTATTCCCATAGAAAAAAATAGAATATTAGTTTATACAATGTGATATAATATAATATGCAATTGTCACATCACAAACTTAGAGATCTCATTGAAGTCCCTAAAGATTTGAAATATAACTCTCACCCCATTTCACATTGGAGTGGTAGTCAATACATAGCCAAAAATATTGAATCAATTAAGATAATTACAAAATAAAGTTCTAGAAATAAATATCCTTAAAATTAATCAATTACATCAAACATCAAAACAACGGAAACAAACTACTCCTAGTCTCATGCTCCAATCAAAACCCTACCAATTACTCAAATGTGATCCTAATGATATTACGTCATTAAAAACATAAATCCAATGAATCCTACTACAAACTCTATTGAAATCATCAAACAATATCCTAATTATAACTAAAGTCTTCATCATATGCTTGTCCTCCGTCTTGGTCATCATAGTCCTGTTGTCCCTTATCTATAAGTCTTGAAATATGTTGCTTGAAAGCGTAAGCTACACTTAGCTTATAACTAAACAAATCAAAACAATATTTAAGATTGAAGTAGGGACAATGCCACTCTTTAATGGTATTCCCAAAGACAAAAACAAAATATTAGTATGCAAATAATGATATATGAATGATGTATAATGCAATGTGATGTAATTTGCAATGCAATATGGTATGCTGGTTCAATTATTAATGAATGCAATGCATGGTGTGCACTTAAACATATATAATCACCACATGTGATTAAAATGCAATCATATGAATGCAGTATGCATGTTGTTTGGCATTCGAATAGTGTATATTCCACACCCGATTGAATCTTAATTACCCAAGATGTACCACCAATGTGAATTCCATCCCCTCAATACAAGGCAATGATAGTAGATTATTCTATGTGCGCATCATAGGTTCTAGGGGTTCAGACCTAAAGGGCACAATTTCCTCACTTATTTTTTATCACGGGGACGAATTCCAAGGCATCACCTAGAACTTCCATTATGAATCAAACATTAGCCTATCTACTAACAAAATTTCACTCAGTCATCCGTCAAATAAAGACAGGAATAAAAGTTGGTATGTTGGGAGTGCGACTCCCAAAACACATGTAAATTTGTCCATCCGAGACTTCCTCACTAATATTATAATTTTCAAATTACAATAACACCCATTATATCCATATACTCCAGCAATGTGGAAATATGGGGTCAAGTCAAGGCATTAGACCCAATTCAAGGTCATTATGCTCCATAGGCATATGTTGTGCAAATTGATTTGTGCACATTAACTAAATAAACAATTTTGTGTATATGAACATGTGTAATAAAGTCCGTAGAGTATGATTATAACATACTGTAATATAATAAAAACCCAGATCAAAATATCACATGTTGGCAGACAAGGCCAAAACCTCTTCCATAAGTATTTTATGCAAACTATTCATCAATTTCAAATTCTAAGACCACATATAGTCTAATTAGGGTATTTAAAACATGCTTGCAAAATTTCATAACTATCGAAACAACTTTCAAAAATTCAGTATACCCCCAGGCTACTTAGGATTTTCGGCACACCTTTCGGTATACTGAAAATAATCGGCACCTTGGACAGTAAACATAAAAATATTTCTTAGAGGCTTTTCTGCGTTTTCTGCTTTGACGTCTGTTGGGTATTTTAGCCATAACTTTGTATATACTGATCGGAATCACCTCAAATTTGTTGCATTGTGTTCCTAACAACGAGGAAATTCAAAAATCAAACTTGATTGGTTGGCACACCTTTCGATATACTGAAACCTAGAACAGTGGTCGGCACACTAATCAGTATGCCGATTAGCCTGCCGACTCTCAAGACAAGCCCATAAATTCATAAAATGTATAATAAAGTCCTTTTTAACAATTGATTTACCAAAACACTCACCATGAAATTTAATTCCGAACAAAATCCATAGTTTACATCATAAACAACCCATCTAACTTACCTAACCATTAGATTAAGTGTCCTAGTTTTATTTGAACTAGTCATTAATCCTCTTTTAATTATTGAATCCTAACTAAATTAGAACTAGTGTTAACTCCTATTGAATCTCGACCATTAAATTAGATTAAAAGTTTCTATGAGATCCTAGCCCTTCATTTTAACTTATGAGAGTTATAATTGTGTATGTTGCAGTTAGCTTCCTACAGTACAACCCACCAATCACAACAAGTCATAGTCAAACTAATAAGCTAATTTACTAAAATTTTAAATTACTTTATAATTTTTTATTAATTACACATTAACCCTATTATTTTAGGTTGGGTTATTACAATCTACCATCCTTAAAAAAATTTCCTCCTTGAAATTCACTTATCTGGTTAGAAAAGTTGTGGATAGTTACCTTGAATGTCCTCTTCCTGTTCTAGTTTCCTCATCGCTTCTGATCTTCCGCTTCACATGTTAGCAAACAAGGATTAGTAGTAAGCAATCAACACACAAAAACTTCTGAAAAATCATCACACAAAATTTTTTGGAAATGAGTGAAAACATAAAACTTAGGCTTTGATACCAACTTTGTCACATCCCAAACCTAGAGATCTCATTGGAGTCCCTAAAGATTTGAAATATAACACTCACCCCATTTCACATTGGAGTGGTAGTCAATACATAGCCAAAATAATTGAATCAATTAAGATAATTATAAAATAAAGTTGTAGAAATAAATATCCTTAAAATCAATCTATTACATCAAACATTAAAACAACAGAAATAAACTACTCCTAGTCTTATGCTCTAATCACAACCCTGCCAATTACTCAAATCTGATCTTAATGATACTAAATCATTAAAAACAGAAATCCAATGAATCCTATAACAAAATCTATTGAAACCATCAAACAATATCCTAATTATAACTAAAGTCTTCATCATATGCTTGTCCTCCGTCTTGGTCATCACAGTCCTATCGTCCCTCATCTATAAGTCCTGAAATATGTTGCTTGAAAACGTAAGCTAGATACACTTAGCTTGTAATTTGACAAAATTTAAGATTGAAGTTGGGACAATGCCACTCTTCAATGGTATTCCCATAGATAAAAACATAATATTAGTATGAAATAATGATATATGAATGATGTATAATGCAATGTGATGTGATTTATAATGCAATATGGTATGTTGGTTCAATTATTAATGAATGCAATGCTTGTTGTGCACGTAAACATATATAATAACACTTGTGATAAAAATACAATCAAATGAATGCAGTATGCATGCTGTTTGGCATTTGAATAGTGTATGTTCCACCAATATGAATTACATCCCCCTAATACAAGTCAATGATAGTAGATTATTCAATGTGCGCATCATAGTTTTTAAGGGCTTTGACCTAAAGGGCACAATTTCCTCACTTATTTTTTTATCATGGGGACGAATCCCAAGGCAACACCCAAAACTTCCTTTGTGAACCATACATCAGCCGATCTAGTAACAGAATTTCACTCAGACATCCGTCAAATCAAGACAAGAATAAAAACATTGGTCTGTTGGGAGACAAACTCCCTCAACACAGGTAAATTAGTCCATCCGAGACTTCCACACCAATATTATAAGTTTCAGATTACAATAACACTCATTATATCCATAAACTCCAGTAATATGGAAATATGGGGGGTCAAGTCAAGGCATTAGATCAAATTCAAGGTCATTATTGTCACGAACCAAACCAGAAAATCCCAATTATGAGATTTCAAGCTTAATTCGTAACTCTCACCCCATATCTCTATGGGAGTGAAAAGTAATAATCAAAACATAAGCGGAAAAAATTAACAGTTCTAATAAGATATAAGTAACAAAAATATAAAATCTAATCTTTTACAAGACTAATAAAAGGAAGGCTAATTCTAATACAATTAGCTGTATAACCAAATCCAGGTCATCTATACCCATTCCTAGGCTCTCTCTTCGTGACAAAGCTCTAAGACATGAAAATATAAATCAACAAACATAAGCTGGAAAGCCCGGATGAGTAGTCCTCCAATGTAAGGTACTTACTCATATCCCAAGATTATGAGAAAAGTGCAAATAATATATACCTGATGTGATAAAGATAGCATCTGTGCATATGGTGATGAAATAGTGAACAACAGAGATCACACAAAGTATTGTTCTCTCCCAACCTCACTTGGTATCAAATCAAAGGTCCACATCATAGTATCCACCTGCCTAATTCTATATGGATATTAGATCAAGTGTGTAATACACTTGATGCTTGAAATGATATCAACAGAGAATATGCAGTGCATGTGCAAATGGTGCTGCATGGTACATAAAATACAGTAAGTTGCCACATGATCTCAATACAACTATCTAGGATGTCCCACCAGTGTGAATTCATCCCCGTATACACGATTAAGGGATAGGATTATTCTATGTGTGTAACATAGTTTTATGGGTTTTCAACCAAGGAGGCATAATCCCCCTATTTATTTTTTTATCATGGGTAATACTTCGAGGTTTTCACTAATGAAATAGGCCCTCAGGGAATCATACTTATTCACATCCAATAGAAGGTATAATCGTGATTCACTCTTTTCCCAAGCTTCACCAATGTGACAATCCTTGGGAACCATCTTACCACAAGTTTGTCGAGGCATACCAACAAAGGGTACTCTCTCAACTTGGGTGTAACAACATAGTCCACTCATAGGACAATAAAAGTCAATTACCAAGTCATCTCATCTGACAGCCTAAACCCAAGGGTATCATACGGGGTATTAGACTGAGCTATTACAATGTGATAGTCCGTATGCAACTCATAGTATTCAAGTCCATTAATTAATGCAAGACACAATGATTCACAGTCATATATTCAATTCAATAATCACATGGGCACAGTCCCATGATTCTACACTATAAGGCACAATAGTGCACAACACCACATACTAAGCATAAATAATCATCAAAACGTAAGAATCATGATAAAATCAGTGTAGGCAGGGAATAAACATCAGACAAACACTAAGGGTACAGTAATGCACGACACCACAATCCAAGCATATATGTATATAGCATAAGTTTTATAATGGGATCAAGGCAGGTAGGGTATGTGTCATGATCCAAATTTAAGGAAATTCACGTTGAACCCCTTAAGTTTGAAACGTGACTCTCACCCCAAATAAACTTTGGGAGTGGTAATTAATATAGAGCAAAACCATAATAATTAAATAAAACTTAAAGGAATTTACCATTACTGAAAATAATGAAAAAATAACTAAGTTATTACATCCAAAACACTTAATCAAATCACAGCGGAAAACAAATAAGATACTCTATTTTCAAGTTTAAATCAATTTCCTATCCTTATACATAATATCTAATCTAGGAATTAAATAAGCCCTTATTACACATTTCTCAGTAAAACTTATTCTACATAATCATCAAATCCAGCCACGTAATCTTCATCTTGTTCTCCAACTAAATTACCTGAAATTGCGCAAAGGCGTCAGCTACACTTAGCTCAGTAAGTAAATCAATTAAAATATATTTTTAATTGAAATAGGGTCAAGGCCGCTACCGAATGATACAACATAGATAAGACAACAATAATATGAAATAAAACATGATCATATGGTAGATAATGCAATGCAATATGACTGTTGGTTCAATTATTAATGAATAAAATGCATGCTCATGCAAAAATAAAATGGGTAATCACCAAGTGTGATCCATGCAAAGACATATGCTGTGCAAACATGCATGCTGTTCATAATTCGAATATTGTATGCCCCACACTAGACCAATCAATTACCAAGCAGAAAGTCGTAATGAACCATCCCCTCTATACAGGTTCGCTCAAGTAAGATACTCTATGTGCGCATTCAGAGTTTCTAGGAGTTGCGACCTAGATGTCACAATCGCCTCAAGTATTTTTTGTCATGGGAAAATAACAAAAAGTCACAAACGTGATAAAAACCTCAGTGAGTCATACACTACCCGAATGCCAACATAATTTCACTCGACATCTATTACGTATAATACATGATACGTTATCGAGATGAAAATAATGGGGTATATTGGGGTTGCAAATCCCTCAACCAATAAGAATTGTTCATTCGGGACTTGCTCACAAAATCATGATGTCCAAGTCATGATAAACTCAAGTTTGATCAGAAACTTCAATAGAAGTGAAGCCTGATGGCACAATCGGGTACATGACCAAAATATGGTCAATAATACCTAATGGTTATGCTCTGCATGTGTGGTGGTTGTGCACACTAGCTAAGCATACAATTATGTGAACAATTGTGTAATAATTCTAAGTATGAAAATATGAAGTTCTAAAACATGGTTCACGTCATTATAGCAGCCAATCAAGTCAATTATAAATGATGTATAATTAAACATAAATAATTATAAATCAAATCAATTGACCTACAGTTTATATCATAAACAACTATAATCATCTCATAACTAATCATCCTGTATTCACGTCATCATAGTAACCAATCAAGTCAATTATACATGATTTATGATTAAACAGAAATAATTATAAATTAATTCAATTAACCTACAGTTTATAACATAAAACAATTATGATCATCTCACAACTAATCATCTTGTATCAGAAATTAATTATATCACATGGTGTTCATCAAATAAAATAGGTTCATGGTCTTAAGGCTGGCCGGCACACCGGCTGGCCATCGGCAGCCTAGGCAGGGGCCAAACAAAATAGGTTCATGGTCTTAAGGCTAGCCTCCCGGCACACTGGCACACCGGTTGGCCATCGACAGCCTAGGCTGGGACTGTCTCCCAAATCACATACAATCATGGCCACCGGTAGGCTAACCGGCACGCCTGCTGGCCACCGGTGGGCTAAACAAAAGCTTCAAATCTGGTAAGTGGTGTCTGGCAGGCTACCGGCACGCCGGTTGGTCCTCCGGATGCCACCTGGGTGAACCGGTAGCCCAGCCGGCACGTCGGCAAGCTGTCGGTTTGCCCAGAAAGTGCATATCGGTATGAATTTTATAATTTGAAAGGGTTTTAGCAAAAACATACTTCTAACACATATCTTAATATCAAAATCCGAGTCTAACCAAATCAAATTATTAATCAAACTCACAACTTACCTTGTAGGGGTGATCATACTTTGGGAATCTTAAGTTTTATGAAAAACAGTTTATTCTTTGAATTTGAATTCAATGTGCTATGTTATATTCAATGAATATGGCATATCACCTAATCAAAATAAAAAATATAGAATAGTTGAGTTTACTTACCTTGCTTGACACTTAGGATCTTCCTCTTCTTCTGCTCAGTTCAGATTTGAACTGTTCTTCTACACCTTTCCAGCTCCAGTAATCCCCTTAGATTTTTAGATTATGATTTGGATAACCAATACTATGTTTATATAGCTTTTAAAGTTGTCTCTTAGTTGGCTTAGAGTTTTATTTAGTTTAGGATTATGTTGTCCATTCCCAGCCCTTAGATTAGATTAGTTAAATAATTGCCTTTAGATCAAAGTGCCTTAGTCCTAGTATGAGTTAATGATTGGTCTTATCTTATCTAAATCCTAATAAGATTTAAAGTCTCTTACTTTTAATCCTAACCAATAGATTAGTTTAAGTATTCTCTTTTAATCCTAACCATTGATTTTTAAGTGTCTTAGTTATATTAGGAATACTAATAGGTGTTGTAATCTTAATCTAATGTCCTAGTTCCATTATAATTTAGCCTTTAATTAACATGGTCTAATTAGCATGAAAATTACTTATTAATTAATCTAGTTGGGCTTTATAGTTGGGCCTTAGTCTTATTGGGCTTTACTTAAGTCCATCTAATTAATGATTAGAGTTAGGTCATGTTTGGTTAATTCTAGTTTAATTCATTTAACCCAGTTTTGAAATGACCTTTGTTTATATAACCTATAGTTTTATTTTATTAATTATTTTAGGTTAGTGGAATCATTAGCTTTTTAGATCTATGATTTAAGAGTCCATAACATATCTTAGCCACACATTATAACTTAAAAGAGTTATGATTGTGTGTGAAGCACTTTAGTTTCCTATAATGCAGCCCACCAATCACAAACAGTCAAAGTCAACGGTGTAACTATCTTACTAAAATTTTAAATTACCTCTATATTTTTAACAAATTACAAATTAATCCCTATAAAAGTTTAGGTTATTACATTTTACCCTCCTCAAGACAATTTCGTCCTCGAAATTTGATATCCCCCAATTGAGAAGAGTTGTAGATACTTACCTTTAATATAATCTGATTTCAATCAACTTATTGCTGAATTCAAACAGTACCTTCACTTACTTCATCTCGTTGTAAAGTAAAGACCCTTGCTTGTTGAGTTTGCTACTGAGATTCTTCGTTCTTATTCTCCTTTAATTGTTGTTGTTGCTGTACCGGTTTCTGATTCGGTTGGTAATGCAGCTTGGGTATGAGTAGTTGTTGTCCTGGAGATGAACCTTGTTGTGATTTACTTGGCAGTCGACAGTCTCTTTGATGATGTCCCTTCTTTCCACAATTAAAACATCTCACGTGTCCATTCCCACGATTTTCTATTGGTTCTTCCATCCTTTGTCTCTTCTGTAAATCTGATTGGTAGGTTCTCTCCCTCTTCAAGTCTCGAATCCTTCGGAATTCAAGCATGTCCTTCTCTACTTTACGAGCATAGTCCACTACCTGGTGATCCTCCGTGAACTCCCTCACAATCAGCCGGCTCTTGATGCTTGGCCTCAATTCACTTTCAAATCTGAACGCTTCGTCATCAACCGCTTAAGGAACGAACTGTGATAACTCCGTGAATTTCGCCGCGTACTCTGGTACTGTTAAGGTTCCTTGCTCCAATTTCATCAACTCCAATTCCTTCTCCCTTCTTACTGTTCTGGGAAAATACTCTAAGTAAAACCTTACCTTGAAATCCTCCCATGTGTAGACATACGCGATTTCCAATGCAGATTTCCATCATTGTCTCGCTTCGCCTTCAAGCATAAAGGCAACAAATCGAATCATCTCCGTATCATCTATCTCCATTACATCAAAAATGTGCTCCAATGAATCGATCCAAGCTTGTGCCTCCATTGGATCAGTAGTTCCTTTGAAGACAGTCGGTCCCAACTTCTTAAACTTCTCAATACTCTTGACATTCTTCTGAGAATCGGTTTGCTGGTATTGGTACGTTGCTTGTGCTTGTGCTGCAACTTGGGCTTGGGCTTGTTACTGTTGCATCATGTTGGCCATCTGCCCCATAGCTTGAACGATCCCAGCCAGTTGCGGGTTCTGGTTGTCATCACTACTTGGTGTTGACACACTAGTACCCCCTTTACCTCTTCTTCCACCAGCCATTACTAATCAAACCAAGTACCTGTAGAAAGAGAAAAGAACATCCAAGTCTTATCATAAATTAAAATCCCAGATTATTAATATTTCATATAACACACAGAAAACTTTGAAGTGTCAGCAACTTGAAAACTTTAAAAATATCGGCAATCAAAAACTTTGGAATTTGATTTAAAACTTGTAAACTTAGGCTCTGGTGCCAAATTTTTCACGACCCAAATTTAAGGAAATTCACATTGAACCCCTTAAGTTTGAAACGTGACTCTCACCCCAAATGAACTTTGGGAGTTGTAATTAATATAGAGCCAAACCATAATAGTTAAATAAAACTTGAAGGACTTTATCATTACTAAAAATAATGAAAAGATAACTAAATTATTACATCCAAATCACTTAATGAAATCACAGCGGAAAACAAATAAAATACTATATTTTTAAGTTTAAATCAAATTCCTATCTCTGTACATAATATCTAATCTATGAATTAAATAAGTCCTTATTACAAATTTCTAAGTAAAACTTATTTTACATAATCATCCAATCCAGCCACGTAATCTTCATCTTGTTCTCCAACTAAATTACCTAAAATTGCGCAAAGGCATCAGCTACACTTAGCCCAATAAGTAAATCAATTAAAATACATTTTTAATTAGAATAGGGTCAAGGCCACTACCCAATGATACAACATAAATAAGACAGCAATAATATGAAATAAAACATGATCATATGATAGGTAATGCAATGCAATATGAATGTTGGTTCAATTATTAATAAATTAAATGCATGCTCATGCAAAAATAAAAAGGGTAATCACCAAGTGTGATCCATGCAAAGACATATGTTGTGCAAACATGCATGCTGTTCAAAATTCGAATATTGTATGCCCACACTAGACTATTCAATTACCAAGCAGGAAGTCGTATTGAACTTTCCCCTTATACAGGTTCACTCAAGTAAGATACTCTATGTGCGCATTCATAGTTTCTAGGAGCTGCGACCTAGAGGTCACAATCGCCTCAATTATTTTCGGTCATGGGAATATAACCAAGGGTCACCAACGTGATAAAAACCTCAATGAGTCATACACTACCCAAATGCCAATAGAATTTCACTCAGCATCTGTTACGTATAATACATGATACGTTATCGAGATGAAAATAATGGGGTATATTGGGGATGCAAATCCCTCAACCAATAAGAATTGTCCATCTGGGACTTCCTCACAAAATCATGATGTCCAAGTCATGATAAACTCAAGTTTGATCATAAACTTCAATAGAAGTGAAGCCTGATGGCAAAGTCGGGTACATGACCAGAATATGGTCAATAGTACCTAATGGTTATGTTGTGCATGTGTGGTGATTGTGCACACTAGCTAAGCATACAATTATGTGAACAATTGTGTAATAATTCTAAGTATGAAAATATGAAGTTCTAAAACATGGTTCACGTCATCACAGTAGCCAATCAAGTCAATTATATCACATGGTGTTCATCAAATAACCCAACCTGGGCCGACCGGCAGGCTAACAGGCACGACGGTTGGCCATTGGCAGCCTAGGCAGGGGCCAAACAAAAGAAGTTCATGGTCTTAAGGCTGGTCGCTAGGCTAACCGGCACACTAGTTGGCCACTAGCAGCCTAGGCAGGGATTGGTTTCCCAAATCACAGACAATCATGGCCATCGGTAGACAAACCGGCACGCCGGCTGGACACCGGTGGGCTAAATAGAAGCTTCAAAGCTGGTAAGTGGTGTCCGACAGGTTACTGGCACGTCGGTTGGTCTTCCAGATGCCACCTGGGTGAACCGGTAACCCAGTCGGCACGCCGACAGGCTATCGGTTTGCCCAGAAAGTGCAAATCGGTATGAATTTTATAATTTGAAAAGGTTTTAGCAAAAACATACTTCTAACACATATATTAATATCAAAATCCGAGTCTAACCAAATCAAATTATTAATCAAAATCACAACTTACCTTGTAGGGATGTTCATACTTTGGAAATTTTAAGTTTTATGAACAACAATTTATTCTTTGAATTTGAATTCAATGTGCTATGTCATATTCAATGAATATGGCATATCACCTAATCCGAATAAAAAATATAGAATAATTGAGTTTACTTACGTTGCTTGACGCTTAGGATCTTCCTCTTCTTCAACTCAGTTCAGATTTGAACTGTTCTTTTACACCTTTCCAGCTCTAGCAATCCACTTAGAATTTTAGATTATGATTTGGACGACCAAGACTATGTTTATTTAGCTTTTAAAGTTGTCTCTTAGTTGGTTTAGAGTTTTATTTAGTTTAGGATTATGTTGTCCATTCCCTACCCTTAGATTAGATTAGTTAAATAATAGCCTTTAGATCAAAGTGTCCTAGCCTTAGTATGAATTAATGATTGATTTTATCTGATCTTAATCCTAATAAGATTTAAAGTCTCTTACTTTTAATTCTAACCATTAGATTTGTCTAAGTATTCTCTTTTAATCCTAACCATTGATTTTTAAGTGTCTTAGTTATATTAGGAATACTAATAGGTGTTCTAGTCTTAATCTAATGTCCTAGTTCCATTATAATTTAGCTTTTAATTAACATGGTCTAATTAGCACGAAAATTACTTATTAATTAATCTAATTGGGCTTTAATATAGTTGAGCCTTAGTCTTATTGGGCTTTACTTAAGTCCATCTAATTAATGATTAGAGTTAGGTAATGTTTGGTTAATTCTAGTTTAATTCATGTAACCCAGTTTTCTATTTAAGTTGAAATGACCTTTGTTTATAACCTATAGTTTTATATTATTAATTACTTTAGGTTAGTGGAATCATTAGTTTTTTAGATCTATGATTAAGAGTCCCTGGCATATCTTAGCCACACATTATAACTTAAAGAGTTATGATTGTGTGTGAAGCACTTTAGCTTCCTATAGTGTAACCCACCAATCACAAACAGTCAAAGTCAAAGGTGTAACTATCTTACTAAAATTTTAAATTACCCCTATATTTTTAATAAATTACAAATTAATCCCTATAAAAGTTCAGGTTATTACAGTATGAACATTTAACATGGAGTAATACACACATGAAGTAGGTCTAGGGAATGAGTAGAACAAATAACACTAAAACATACACACACTAAGGCATGACATCACACTTTAAGCATACATAATTATATAAAGGAATATGATAAAATCAGTGCTGGCAGGATGCGTGCATCAAACATAAGGTAATACATGTATTAAAAGGATAAGGAGATGGAGGCACTAAACAACACTAAACTTCCATATACATGGGTCAAACATCACATAGTAACACATAAGATCAAAGTCTGTACCTAGATATGCACAAAACAGGGAAGTGAACTAATGGATGAGTTTGGGGCTGTTTATGAAGGGTCACATTGGGTTAGGTAAGGTTACTAATACCAAAAACATGCTAGAACAACTATATTAGGGAATACTACAGGTGTCCATGTCCTAAAACCAAACAAGGGACCAAAGGAGTGTTTCGGCGAGGTGCCCGGCGTACCCTCAGTGCGCTGAGAATTGTCAAGTGGTGTCAAATGTGCTCAAACCTTTGGAACTGGTCTAGGAGTATCGCGACCAAACTTAAAGGAAATTCACGTGGGAATGCCTTAGGTTCAAACCGTGACTCTCACCCCATATCCATACGGGAGTGGAAAGTAATAAGAATTAAACCATATAAATTAATAAAACTTAAAAAAAATTAATTTTACTGAAATTAATCAAAATAATCTAAGTCTATTACATCCAAAACATTCACGTAAGTTACAACGGAAAACAAATGAAGAAATAGCCTATTTTAAATCTAAGCCCTATTATATAAATCCAAGTAAATCATCCCTATTACATATTCTACTAAAATAAACAAATAAATCCTAATCATAACTAATATCTTCATCTTTGTCTTGATCTCCACCTTGATTCCCATGGTTTTGCAATCCATTAACTCAGTTTGATCAGAATCTTCAGCTGATGTGAAGATCTGAAGATAAAGTCAAGCATATAACCATCAATACGGTCAATAATGCAATCAGGCTATGCTGTGCATGTGTAGTGATTGTGCACATTAACTAAACGTGCAATTTGTGTACAATTGTGAAATAAGTTTAAGTGATCAGTAAGAATGGATTAAACATGGTATATGCTTCATGATATTAATATTAAGTTACATTAGGTATATTTCATGATCAATTATATATATATATATATATATATATATATATATATATATTCATCAATCAATTTAATCATCAATCAAATCATGTCATAAAGTAATGATAATTAACATATAATTAATAACAATTAATTTGGGAATCCAACGCATTTTGTGAAAATCACCAAACAACAAACCTGGGCTGGCCGGCAGGCCAACCGGCACACCGGTTGGCCGCCGGTAGCCTAGGCAGGGGCTAAGCAAATCAGGTGCAATGTATTGAGGCTGGCTGGTAGGCTAACCGGCACACCGGTTGGCCTCCGGCAGCCTAGGCAAAGGGTTCAAAGTGGGCTTCAGGGTGTTGAGTCTGACCGGTGGGCTAACCGGTACACCGGAAGGCTAGGCAATGACCAAATCTCAAATATGCAGACAATTATAGCCACCAGTAGCCTAACCGGCACACCAGTTGGCCACCGGTGGGTTAGGCAAGGTTCAAAAACATTAGTATGACAACCGGCAGGCTAACCGGTACACCGGTTGGTCTGCCAGATATCACTTGGGTGAACCGGCAGGCTAACCGTTAGGCTGTCGGATTGCCCAGAAAGCAACGATCTTCAAAATTTTTATAGAATTAGTTATTTGCAGCAAAAATCATCAATTGATACTCATATTAAATTCATAATCCGAACCTAACTACATCAAAATATCAATCAAACTTATAACTTACCTTGGCTAGGATGATCATGCATTGAAAAGATTAAGTTTTATGAAAACAATATGTTCTTGAGTTTGAATTCAATGTGTTATGTCATATTCAGTGAATATAGCATCTCACCTAAATCCAAATCCAAAATAAAGAATAATCGAATTACTTACAGTACTCTAGCTCGTCGAATCTTCTTCTTCTTCAACCCAATTCAAGTCTGAATTGTTCTTCCTTTACCTCCAGCTCCAGCAATTAACTCAAACTTGTGATTTAGGATTTGGACGACCAATGTAGTGTTTATATAGATTTTGATGTGTCCCCTAGTTAATCTAGAGTCATACTTAGTTTAGGATTATGTCTTAATTAATAGCCTTTAGATTAGATTAGTTAAATTACAGCCCTTGGATTAAAGTGTTCTAGATCTAGTAGGCAATCATTGGTTTTATCTTACTTTAATTCTTTTCAGATTTTAAGTCTATTACTTTTAATCCTAACCATTGGATTAGTCTAAGTGTTCCTACGAAATCCTAACTGTTGATTTAAAGTATTCTAATCTTAATAGGATTGCTTTATCTAGTCTTATCCTACTTATCTTAGGATTAATTAAGGTTTATCTTCCTTTAATTACTAAGTCCTATTCTAATTAGAATCAGTATTATCCATATTTAATATCCTAGTCTTACTTGAATTAATCTTTTATCATCTTATTTAATATGGAATCCTAATACAACTAATAGGCTTCATTTTTAAGCTGTTTAGGAATCCTAATCACTTTCTAAATCAAGTTTACTAGAGGGTTTTTATTAAAAACGAGATTAACATGTTTTAAGTTTAAATTGTTGGTTTGGGCCTTAAGCCAATTAAGCTAATTAATTAATTAAGGTCTATACTTAATCACTTAAGCCCAATTAAAGTTTATAAGTTCAATTGCTTTTAATTAAGCCCGAGACTAATTAATTAAGCCCAACTCTTAATTAATTAAGCCTTCACCAATATAATATTTTTTAATGTATGATTATATAAAGTCTACATATAATAATATAGATTAAATTAAGTATGTAGTTATTATATAAGTATTTAAGGATATAGCTTATATTATTAAATTACTATTGTACCCTTGTAAAAAAAGGAATTTTCTATTTCTGTTTTTCGTGTTGTTACAAGGAGGATCCCATTAGGTCAGAATTGATCCTAATTCAAACCCAAAATGTGGCTCGGCAAGGTACTTCGGCTCGCCAAAATAGTCTTGGCGGGGTGCTCGGTGCACCGATGTCTGGCTCGGTGGCATTTCTAGAATGCCTAGAAATCCAGGGGTGTTCAGTGGACTCTTCAGCTAGCTGAGGAAGTCGCCGAAGCTTGGGATCAGGGTATATCTGGGGTATTTATGAGTGAAATTTCACACAGAGGTTGTTAACCACCTAAGGGAGCTTCAAAGATAGTTTCTAAGCCCAAGGGATAAGCCCTAACAAGGATCTACTGAATTCTCATACACAATTGATGAATTCTCATACTCAAGCTATAGCAAAGCTAGAAGCCCAAATGGGCCAGATAGCTAATGCATTAAATAG
>JAUPMG010024747.1:0-44113 GCA_031762675.1 Pachysandra terminalis | reverse complement strand
GCCGATGACTTGAAAAAAGGAGAATACTGTAAGTGGCACGGGTCACGAACCCATTCAATTGCTGATTGTTCTGTTTTCTGTGTTATGGTACAGGAAAATATCGACTGCGGGTTGCTTCAGTTCCCTGATAAGGGCAAGGAGGTAATGGAAATAGACACAGATCCGTTCCCATCTGCTTTTCCGGTCAACATGATTGGTTCCAGGCTCAGGAACCCTAAGCTTAAAGTGGATCTGAATCCTACGACGTCCATCACGGGACCCAAAAGTGAGCAGACCACACCAGCAGGGGCATGGCCACCACATTAGCAATCGTTTAGTATATCCTCCTGACCAGCCAAAGGTTCAAGACAGAGTATACCAAGGTCACAATATATGTGATAGATGCGTCGAGGACATGGAGTAGCAAAACAGCCGCAAGAGAAATAATTATTACCAACAGTGGCAGCAACCACCCCAATAGTACCTGCACAATTATTACTACCAATAACCAGAAAGGTGGTATCCGAGAAGGGACGAGCATACTTACAACTCTCGGCCAAGAATGGTTAAGCCTCCAGGGGGCAGAATTGACAGGTGGACTAGGGTCGTCCACCATAAGTTTGATCGACCGGTATTTGAAATGATATGAACACAGAGACGACGCTGACAAAAGGAGCAGGCCTACCTTAGGGAAATATCTGTCGATCAAAGGGACCAAAGGGGGATGGTGGTAACCAGGGCCCCTAAGGAGAAAAACGAGCCGCAAATGATGATCCCAGAGAATCCAATAAGCCTACAGGACAGAGCAGACGAGTCTCCGAAACTCGTTTTGATGGAGGAAGGCGACGGTTTACTGTTAGAACAACTTTTATGGCAACTCCAAGGCACCGCTACTTCAGAGAACTTGCCGTTGATTACTGACGGCTCCCAGGAAGAAAAGCCCCAGAAAAAGTGGTCATGATGGAAGAAAGTCAGACTATCCAGTTTGGATCGTATCCTCCTGTTACCATGGATTGCAACACGGTATTCATGTTGCCAATGTCTTTTCAGGCAAAAGAAGAAGGTAAAGGGTCAGGAAGTGAACAGGAATGAAGTGAAGAAGCTATAGTGGCTGCATTTGTCAGTGCTGAGGAACACCAGAACACGACAACCATGATAGACGTAAAAAGAGAAGGCTATAAGCCTATAATCAACTTTGACGACCAGGCCGATTAAGTGACTTTTGAGAAACTGTCGTCAAGGATGGCCCAACACTTACGGCCGTTATATATCAATGTGTACATGGATGTGATCCCTATCACCAGAGTTCTGGTCGACAACGGGGCAACCGTAAACATACTACCCAACAGGGTAATGAAAAAAGTAGGGAAAACCATGAATGATTTTATCCCGACCGAGATAACGATCACCAATTTCGCAGGGGGCACTTCAACAACCCAAGGAGTATTGCCTATAGAATTAGAAATAGGCCGAAAGAAAGGATTAACCGCTTTCTTTGTGGTAGAATCAACTTCGAGCTATAATGCACTATTGAGACGTGATTGGATCCATTCTAATTTTTGCATACCTTCATCTCTCCACCAGTTCCTCATTTTTTGGAATGAGAACAAAGTGGAGATTGTTAAGGCCGACGACGACCATTCCTAGCAGATTCCAATTCAGCCGAAGCATTGCTATAGGGAGGAAAGATAGGGTCAGTAAGATTCACAATGAGCGAAAGGCACGGCCGACCCATAGGAATTTCTGTAACAATCGATCAGGAACTTAATCAGACTGAGCCAAGACCGACGATGATAATCCCCTATCGGTCAAGCTGGGATTACAAGATAGAGGAAATACCATGATGATGAAGAAGCCAAGAAAGAAAGGTCGGCCATAGTTAGGGCCACCTTGTTACGGCTAAAGACTTACATGACAGAAAGGCAGTTTGAAGAAGAGATTTCGGTTGCATCAACGAATGTATAATAGAAGATGACTTTAATGAGGGGGGATTATCCATGCAGGACATTGAGGCGACCCCTGGAAAAATGGATGATGTGAAGGCTGAAGTGCAAGACCCTCTGACAGAAGTAGAATTAGGAAGCGAGGTCGATCACCGGCCAGTTTATGTAAGTAGTTTGCTTTCAGAGCAATGTAAATATCAACTAGTTGAGTTGCTTTCTGGATTCCAAGATTGTTTTGCTTGGGATTATCATGAGTTGTTTGGATTAGACCGCAGGTTGGTTGAACACCGTTTACCTTTAAAGTTAGGATATAAGCCACATAAGCAGCCGGTCAGAAGAATGACGGCCGAGGTGTCTGAAAACATTAAAGAGGAGGTTGAAAGACTATTGAAAGCAGGTTTCATTCGACCAATCCGTTATGCGGAATGGGTGTCGAATGTAGTGTCGGTTGTGAAAAAGAATGGAAAAACCAGGATATGTATTGACTTCAGGAATCTCAATTTAGCTACGCCTAAAGATGAATATCCAATTCCAATGGCAGACGTGCTGATAGATAGGGCGGCCAGGCATCAAATTCTATCTTTTATGGACGGCAATTCTGGTTACAGCCAAATAAGCATAGAGGCTGAGGATGTTGAGAAAACTACGTTCAGGGGGCCGGGGGCAACCAGTCTATACTGTTGTGTAGTGATGCCCTTTGGTTTGAAAAATGCCGGAGCCACATATCAAAGGGCAATGAATAGTACTTCCATGACATGATAGGAAAGAACATAGAAGTATATATAGATGATATAGTGATAAAGTCGGCAGAGGTAACAGAGCACTTTGAACACCTGAGAGCTTCGTTTGAAAGGATGAGGAAACACAAGTTGAAGATGAATCCCCTTAAGTGCGCTTTAGATGTGTCAGTGGAAAAGTTTCTTGGATTTCTGGTGCACCAAAGGGGGATCGAAGTAGACAAAAATAAAGCAAGGGCTATAAATGAAGCAAAAGCTCCTGCTAACAAGAAACAATTGCAAAGATTCCTCAGCCAAATTAATTTCCTCAGAAGATTCATCTCTAACTCGGCCGGGAAATTAGTATCTTTCTCTCATGTGTTGCGTTTAAAAGAAGAAGAAGAATACAAATGGGAAGAACAACACCAAAAGGCTTTTGATGCCATCAAAGTGTACTTGGTAAACCCACTAATGTTTATTCCCCCAAAGAAAGGAAGACCGTTAAAGCTTTACATATCAGTGGTCGAAAGTTCCATTGGGATCCTGTTAGCTCAAGAGAATGATCAAAGGATGAGCAAACGGTCAATTATTTGAGCCGGTTTCTGTTACCGGTCGAGCAGAGGTACATGGCCTTTGAAAGGTTGTGTTTAGCATTGTATTACACAACCATCAAGTTGAGGCATTACTTAATAACTGATATAGTGTTAGTAATTGCCCCAACAGACGTGATTAAGTACATGTTGAGCAAGCCTTATTTGAGATGAAGGATTGTTAAATGGATTTTAGCATTGTCAGAATTCACATTTGTGTACATCCCCCAGAAAGCGGTAAAAGGCCAAGTGGTAGCAAATTTCCTGGCCGATCATCCATCAAGAAGCCCTGTAATGGAATCTGACGCAATACACGAGTCCAACCTAGTAGGATTGATCCCCTCGACGTTGATTTTTGATGGATCAAGAATAGAAGTGGCCAGTGGGGCAGGCATAATTATTATACCCCCAAGAGGAAGCAAGCAAGAATATGCTTGTCAGTTGGAGTTCCCTTGTACAAACAACCAGGCCGAATATGAGGCCTTGATAATAGGAATGGGACTGATAATAGAAATGGGTGCAAGGGAAGTTTTGATAAAGGGAGATTCATAGCTAGTGATAAACCAGCTAGGGGGCAAGTACAAGTGTTTGAGTTGGCAGCTTATGCAACTATACGCAGTTGCGTGCCAATTGATGGAAGAATTTGATGATATAATACTTTCCCATTGCCTACGAGAGTAGAACGAAGAGACTAATGAAATGGCCCAGCTATCTTCCGGATTGAGAATATTAGAGGGAGCCAATGAAAGGACCGTCTTAGTCCAGAAAAGGTCCTTGCCATCTATCAGAGGAAGAGTAGAAGCCTTGGAAGTCATGACAGTGGGGTCACAGTTGGAGGATTGACGCACCCCACTCACAGAATATTTAAGGACGCCAAACCTACAGAGCAACAAAAGTCTGAAAATCGCATCAAATAGGTACGTGGTGATGGCCGGTGAATTGTATAGAAAAGCCTAGATGGAATGCTCTTGAGATGCATAAGCTCACATGAGGCTATGATGAGCATGACAGAGGTACATGAAGGAATATGTGGAGTGCATCAAGCTAGCATCAAAATGAGATGGTTAATAAGAAGGCACGGGCATTATTGGCCTACAATCCTAAAAGATTGCATTCGGTACGCTAAAGGGTGTGAAAAATGCAAAAAACATGGCCCTGTTCAACGAGCACCAGCTACAGAGTTACACCTGATAATTAAGCCATGGCCATTTAAAGGATGGGCCATGGATCTCATTGGCAAGGTATTTCCTCCATCGTCCGGATCCCATAGTTTCATAATAGTAGCTACCAACTGTTTTACTAAATGGGCGGAAGCGAAACCAATGAAGACCGTAGAACAGTCGGACATTATCTGTTTTATTCAAGAACAGATTATTCACCGATTTGGAATCCCGGAAACTATAATGGCCGACTAGGGCTCTATTTTTACTGGGAGCCAGGTAACCAAGTTTGCGGAGGAATACGGGATCAGGATCATCAACTCAGCTCCCTATTACGCCCAAGCAAACGGTTAGGCCGAAGCTACTAACAAAGTTTTGAAGAACATTATACGTAAGATGATAGAAGACAAGCCTAGATCTTGGCACAAAACTTTATCAGAAGCTTTGTGGGCCTACCGCACTACTTTTAAATCAGGAGTTGGGAATACTCCTTTTGCTTTAACATTCGGCCAAGATGCAGTCATACCTTTGGAAGTCACAGCTCCTTCGATAAGGACAATAATGCAGCACCAAGTGCATCGGAAGAGTTCATGGAAGCTATGATGATTGGCCTAGAAGATCTGAACGAATCAAGAATAAGAGCATATGAAGAATTGTTGGCTAAAAAAAGAATGGTAGAAAGATCCTATAACAAAAAGGTCAAAAGTAAGTCCTTTGCTGAGCGTGATTTGGCTTGGAAAACTATATTGCACATTGGCCGTAAGGACCACACGTACGGAAAGTGGTCACCAACATGGGAATGCCCATACCGGGTTCAAAGGGTTCTAAAATGAGGAGCATACACCATACAAGATGCAAAAGAAACCATGGAGAAAAAACCTATAAACGGTCGATATTTAAAAAAAGTACTACCCAACAATATGGCAAGCAAAAGAAGATTAAAAATGGCCCCACGGCCGATCAACCATCCAAAAAAGTATCAATAAAACTTAAACGGCCATACGGTCGGACAGGCAAAAATAAAGTTTAAAGTAGTTCAGAGAGGCAAGTCCTTTAAAGAATCGAATTTGGCCGTTAGAGCCACAGGCAAAAATAAAGTTTAAAGTAGTTCAGAGAGGCAAGTCCTTTAAAGAATCGAATTTGGCCGTCAGAGCCACAGCTAACTTTGCAGCATGATGTTTTTTGCTGATCCACTCGGGTTCCTTTTTCTTGATCGCCCATACTTCATCAACTTTCTTTGGAAGCTCATTAGCAATATCTTTCTGCGCTAGGATAATGGTTCGCTGAATATCCTTGGTCGTAACTACAGTGTCAAGAAGCACCATTTTCTCCTCATTCAACCGCTTTTGTTCCAACTCTATCTCCTCCAAGTGGGCCTGGGCTTGAGCCATTGATTTTTTGGTGACCTCCAATTCCTCTGTTTTTCCTCCAATGGAATTCCTCAAAGTTTATATCTCGGAAATCCTCATAGAAAGATCACTCAAAAAAGATACAGCTTCAGCATCTTGGGTCTGAGCTGAACGGAAGCCTAACACCCAAGTCGGTACTTCCGCCAAGGCTGCGAGGAGGGAAGAATCGACCAGACTAGACGACCGGAGAATATTCAGACAACCATTGAAAATAGATAAGGTTTGATTAGTACTGAACTCAGATAAAGACATGGAGAAAAGCTTCTGAAGGTCTGATTGGCTTGACCCACGGCTGAAGAGATCGCAGATTCGGTGGATGGGGAAGTGAGTGGCAAAGCAGTCGAGGCCGTAAGGAAATCATCAACTGTCTTGAGGTAATCATCAAAATCTGCTGGAAGAACAGGGAAACTTACGTCCGGGCTTTTGGTAGAAGGGGAATCAACCATTGGCTCAAAAGTAGGAGGCAACAGGGAACTAGTTCTACCATCGTCGTCTGAAGCTTCTCCAGCAGCCGATTGGGTTTTTTTCAGAAGATTCACTAGGATCCTCTACTTCTCCTTCAGAATTTCCTCCAGAAGGCAAAGGCAACCTGACCTCCTTGCCCTTTGTTTCGACCGCTTAACCGAGCGAGAAAGACAGGCATTTCAGGCTTCCTTTTCATTTTCTCGACCGGAGTCCCCACGATCACATCTTCTTCAAGTAAGTCGACTAGAGAACCAGGCTCTTTCGTCTGAAAACCTCTTTTCGTATGACTGGAAAACTGCCGCGTTGGCTTGGGCTTTGGCTTAGACTTTTGTTTCTTCTGACTTGGACGAAGAAAGGAGGAAGTAGTTTCACCGGCCGGTTCTTTCTCAACTACCTTCTCCGCCGCCGGTAAGGGAAAAGCCTTGGCTGCTGATAACAGAAAATAATGAGAGACAGTAGCGGAAGCAAAATCATTAAAAAGTAAAGAGAAGTTGGAATACCAACGATAGTCCTGACTGGCAGCGCTGCTAAAGCTATACTACCAATTGGAGAACTAGCTGCGAATAACCCACTGAAGCTAACTGGGTCTAGCTAATTGACATAAGGATAAAGGGGTTCAGCCAGCCCATGGGCCGACTCAGGAATCGATTGGGGACTAGGTAATGGTGGAAAATACTGAGTCATATCAGACTCAAAGACTCCAGAGGAGTGTGATCCGGCCGAAATCCATGACTCCAAACATTACTCATCATGAGCGGCCGTTTTCTCGGCCAAGGCATTGGCCATCTTTTCTTTAAGAATTTCTAGGGGTCCAGGGGGTTTCATTTAAACCCATAGTAATTTTCGAAAAGGATGATGGATTTCATGGAAGAATACTTACCTGATTTAGCTTTCTGCAGTTGATCAGAAGGGGTTTGGCAGAGGCTTTGCTTTTCTTCTTAGGGCTAGTTTTCTTAACATTTGGCGGAGGCTCGGTCGCAATGTAAGGGGCTAGCTCGGCCGATTCACTTAAACGGGAAATGTATACAGATAAACCAGCAGAAAAAGAGGAGCGGAAGTAGTTCGTCCACCAATCACAGGAATTTGAAGATGAAGAGGGATTGTTGGGACAATGGGATATGGAAAATCCAAAGGCCGAGCTCTTGAAAAGTTGATTAAGGCGATGAATGTCATCTGCCTGGGAGATTACAGTCCTAAGATAAGGGGGAAGGTTAAAAGAGACAACTGCAGGAGCTGGAATAACCTGGGTAAATCCAAATTGTCGAGACAACAGGTTGGGGAGATAAGCCTCTGCCCCGCACTTTTGATTTCGGTCAGGAGTTCCTTCTTCCAAAGACCCGAAATGGAGATCTCGGCACATCAAGTACGAGGCCCAAATAGAATCCCTCCTCGGGACAACCTCTGGATCATCGGAGTCTTCAAAGAGATAGATTGAGGAATTCGGACTGACCGAATGTGACCGGAAACGGGAAAAAGAGTATGTCAGAGCGATCAAAAGGAAAAGTAAAGAAAAACTTGAAACATTCTGCGAAGGAACTTGGGAAGATATTGGATTCTAGCCAACGCTGGCCGCGGAAATGAAGATTAGAGATTGGGGAAGCAGTTGATTGAGCGAAGAAGCCTGGAAAATATTCCCAGACCCAAAACTACAAGAGCCATAAAGGACCATCAACGGAAGAGAGATTTCTGCTAGCAAGGCTGAACAAACCACGATAAAGCTGGGATAGGTAGAAAGGGGCCAAGGCAAGCTTTCCGCCATCGGCCAAAGCAAGAGCCACCCGGGTGTACTCTTTAGTCAATTGGCTAGAGGCGACACACAGGCTTCAGCAAAGGAACATTAACAGAAATGAGCAATGCTCCTAGACATCAGGTTTGGAAGATTTCTTTTTCTCTCTAGACATAAATGTGCCGTATGCAACTTGTGCATTAGAATTATCAAAAGAAAGGTCTGAAGGAGAGAGGGTACCACCACAGATTCACCAATGGGGGGCAGGCTAGAAAAAGGGAACAAATATCAAGAATGGTCGGGCTCATAGGCCCACAAGGCAGATGAAAGCTATTAGTGGAACGGGGACCAAAAGCAGGCTAGGGCCGCTAACATAGAATGGGCCATGGAAGGATCAAAACGAGACTATTGAATGAGGTCAAAGATACCTATCGATTTCCAAAAGGGAGCAAAGAAAGGAGTTAGGCGGTCGATCCAAGCCACCCATTTTGCGTTGGCTTTCGGCCAGGACCGCAAGGAATGTCCGACCAACCATACTTGCCAGTCAAGGGAAGGGGCATCAGCAAGAAAACCTTCTTCAAAATACTTCGGGAAGATAGGCTGAAGAGCGGTAACTAAAGAAGGAGTCATCTCAGTATAGGCAGGACCAATGGCTTATGGGTCGTCAAAAGGCAAGATAATGCGTTGGTCGGCCGAAGTCAAAGAAACGGGATCGCTCGAAGAACTGGAAGCCATGGTGTGTTTTCTTTTTCTCAGAGAACCTAAATAAGGAGGAAGAAGAGCAAAGTCAAAAGGCAGAGAAGGCAGTGAAGAAGATAGAAACCCCTTTTCAAATTTTAAAAAGGGAAACAGTTGAAACGTTGCAAATCATGAGCGTCATCTCCCAAGGTAATCTCACTGGATTTTTCTTTCACCAATTCAAAAACAACTTTTTGAAAAGGAAAGAGAAAAAGGGGGCAATGTTTAGGCTATCCGTAATGCCCTAGACCAGGCCAGCCCACATGCACGGCAGCGTGGTCCAGTATGAAAGAGCGGCCTATAAAGAACTCAGTCAAGCCCAGTTCGCCTCCATCACCAGGACGTGGGGGTATGCCTCTAAGAGAAGAGTGGGACACGTGTCAATGAGTAAAAGATAGTTACAACCCATTATGCACAAACCGCTGAACGGTTGCCATGATGGGTTATAAATGCAAGACCGGTTAGAACGAGCAAAGTCTCCACAACATCAACAAATGAATTACATAGCTCCATAGCTTCTTAAATTTAGATTTTCAGTAATCTAGTTTAGTCTAAATTCCCCAGCGATAGCCAGTTAACTGTTAGCTAGTGCAAAGATCTGGCTACACCTACTTCTTGCTTTAGACTGAGTTTCTAGCAGAAGATCCCTCCAGTCGGCCAAGAAGGAATCCTAGTTGTAGATTCACGGAGACCCTCCTGTTAGTCCCTCACATGTTGACTCATGCAACGTGAAGTTGCTTAGTCACGATCCGCGATCAGAGCCTAAGGAACGGCCAGAGGTTTTGTGTTTTTCTTTCTTGTTATTGTTACTTTGTATTTTCAAATTAGAGAGTTTACCTTTCTAACTTGTGTATTGACTCCCTGTTTCTACTTGTTTTTAATATAAAGAGTGCCATTGATCGCGTAAAATCAGATTCTCTGGATCAGCGATTGGTCCTTTGAGATCATGAACCATACAATCGTCGGACTCACAATCTGTCACATATCGACCGATTCATCTTAGCAATCAAATTACGCAGTTTGACTCACTTAACCTTTCTTACAGGTGAACTTGCAAAAGTTCAGGCACGCCCGCGCACGCTTCGGCCCCACGACCTAGAGCGAGAAACGATTACCGACCTGGAAGCGGTTCGGAGTTGGCTTTTCCAGACCAACACATTCTTCCATGAATTCCATTATACTAAATCTCATATCATAACACATATTCATATGTGCATACACACATGCACATATATACACCCATATATATATATGCACAAACGTATATATTCATAGGATAACATAGAAGAAATACATATAACCTTAGTAGCATAAAGTCTCTTAATCATAACATAACATGCATTAATATGATTCAACACTCACTGCACACCCATCTTATCTCCTTCATTGCAGTAAACTGAAACTAAACACACATATCAGCGCACACATATTATCATATATACTTGTATAAGCACACACACCAATGGATACCATCATTAATAATGTGAGGACCAACCAAGGTACCTACCTCTTTGCTGAAAACCCAAAAAAATCTGCAGATATCCCTATTCTTCTTCTTCTTTTCTCACTTTCTTCTTTTTCAGAAAACTGCTGCAACCTCTTTCCTCTTTCTTTTTCTCTCCAATCGAAAACCCTAAACTCTTTTCTTCTTCCTTTGCTATTCACGCACCTCCCTATGTTCTCTCTTTTTATTCTCTTTCTAATTCCAACGCACCATCTCAATTGAGATAAGGAAGGATTCTATCGTAGAGTTCTTTCCTATCTCAAACTCCTCTCTAATAGGAAACTAAATTTCTCCTTCTAATCTACTAATTCAAATCTGAATTGAATTACTAAACCACCCCTGAATCTAATTAATGCTTCATACGACCAAATCTAACGTCAACCCAATAATCTTCACTTAATTACATTTCATCCCCAAACTTTCTATTAATCACAATCTAACCCCAAATTTTCACTTAATTACAATAATCATGGATTAAGCACATCTCATCATTATAATTCTCATACAAAAGCACAACAATCAAATTAATATTAAAATTGTCATTGATACTTATTTAACTCATTTTATTAACCACATATTAATTTATTATATTAATTTCTGGGTTTGGGTCACTACAAGTTCTTTCTGGAGAACTATCGGAAGGAAGGGTGACAAAGTTTATGTACCTTCAGAAGGTCTCGATGACTGTAGGAGCGTATAAGGCACGCTTCACTAAGCTGGTGAGATTTGCACCTCATAATGTGGCTACCAGGAGCTATAAGACCAAGAAGTTCTAGGCTTGCCTGAAGTCTTCCTTCAGGGCCAAACTTATGGTTTTGTGTCTAGCTTGATTCTCTGAGGTGCTAGATCGTCCCAAGAGGGTAGAGAAGGAGTCTGAGGCCTACTACTTGGGGAGGGAGTATTAGAGATTGAAGGGCAAGGAAAGATGCAGCCCTCCTCATCTCAGCAGTTCCAACAAAGGGCCAATAGTGATGGAAAGAGACAGAGAACTCATTACCAACAGTGAACCACAGTGACTCATGATGTACCTTTAACTGGATGACCTATAACAACACCTACTCAGTAGCAGCAGCAGGGTCTAAGGTTGTGCTTCAACTGTGGACGGTTGGGGCACATGAAGAGGTTTTAACCTGCACCACAGCCACAGTAGAGGGTCGATGGTGCTCTAGTTTTGCCGCCTTAGGGCTGAGTATTTGCTTTAATTCAGATGGAGGATGTTCCACCCAGAGCTACAATAGAAGGTACCTTGTTATTGTTTCATTCTTGTGCACATGTATTGTTTGATTTGATGCTTTGCATTCTTTCATATATTGTATTTGCTTTATTGTTGGGTCTGGTTTGGAAGAAGCTAGATGTTTGTGTGTTGGTTTGCAATCTGGTGGAGGTGTGGTGTCTCTTGCTTGTATCTATTGATCTTGTATAATCTAAGTGGGAGAGTCGACCTTGCCTATGGATTTGTTGGTTCTAGAGATGGAGTTCGATGTCCGCTTGCGAATAGATTGGTTTTCTGTCCATCATGCCAAGATTGACTATTTTTGGAGGATTGTGACTTTTCACATTCTAGTTGTAGCTTTGCTCTGTTTTGATGGTGTCAAAGGTGATCGGTTGAGGAAGGTGTTTGCGAGTCTCTCTTTGGACGACGAGAGGAAAACCATCAAATATATTCATTTGGTAAATGAGTACAAAGATGTATTCAATGATATTCTGAGTTTGCCACCGTAAAGAGACAAAGTTCTAGATTGGTCCCGGTGACTTTACCTATTTCTATCGCAACTTTCCGGATGGCTCAGTTTAAGTTTAAAAAACTCAAGGAGTAGATTGACCAGTTGGTGGCATTGGAATTTGTGAGGTTTGGCACATATCCATGGGGTGCTTCGATAATCTTTTGAAGAATAAAGATGGCTCCATGGGATTATGTGTTGATTATCGTGGATTAAACAGTGTGACGATCAAGAACAAATACCCATTGCCAAGGATTGAGGAGTTGTTTGATCATCTTGAGGGAGTGAGATGCTTCTCGAAGCTGGATCTGAAGTTGGGTTATCATCAGTAGTGGATCAGAGATGAGTATATCCAGAAGACAGGTTGACTGGTGTGTGTAAAACCTGATGGATAAAGACTTGATTACTAGAGTTAAGTGCCTCAGTTTCACTACTGCTATTTACCACTTGTGGAGAGAAAAAAAATCTCAGGCTTTTCTAGCAGCAGCACAGTTATACTGACCATGTTATCAAAAACATCCATGAAGACATCAGGCTATCCATTCGTCAAAAGGACTGCAAGGTTGTTGACATTGTTCAGAACAAAATGTTCTTCTATAGATGGAACATAATTTGTATTATTTACTTCTTATTTTGTTGTTTCTTGCTCCACTTTGGAGATGTGGCTATTGTTTAGTCAGTTTCTTGCTTGTAAATTCCCCTCTTTCTTTCTTTTTAATACAATCTCACACCTGCCTTACAAAAAACCAAAGATAGCTTTCAGGACTAGGTATGGGCACTATGCGTTCGTGGTTGTGCCATTTGGTTCGACGAATTCACCTAAAGCATTTATGGACCTTATGCATAGGATCTTTCGCTCGTACTTGGACAAGTTCAAAGTGATCTTTGTGGACAAAATTCTTATATACTCTCGGTCAAGAGAGGACCATGTACAATATTTGAGGATTGCTTTGCAGTTGTTGAGAGACCATTGGTTGTATGCCAAGCTAGAGAAGTGTGACTTCTAGCAGGAAGAGGCGAAATTCCTTTGGCATGTGGTTTCGAAGGCTGGGATTTTTGTGGATCCAACCAAAGTGGAGTCAGTGTTGAATTGGGAACAGCCCAAGAATGCTTCAGAGATCAGGAATTTCTTAGTTTTGACAGGATTTTTCCAAAGGCTCATCTAGGGATTCTGAATATTGTTGCCTCACTTATTCGTTTGATGAGGATGTGAAGTTCATTTGGCATGATGTCTGTGAGAAACCTTTTGAGAAGCTTAGATTGCGGCTGAATTTTTCTCCAGTGTTGACCATTCCAACTCGGGGTGAGAACTTCGTGGTGTTCAGGGATGCTTCATTGCAGGGTTTGGGATGTGTTCTTATGTAGAACAATCGGATAGTTTCTTATGCGTCGAGGCAGTTGAAGACCATAATATCCTGTGCACGATCTAGAGTTTGTTGTAGTGGTTTTTTACTTTGAAGCTATCGAGGCAATTCCTTTATGGAGAGACCTTCAAACACTTCTAAAATCGTAAGAGTTTGAAGTATGAAGGAGCTAAACATGCACCAAAGGAGATGGATTGATTTGCTTAATGACTATAACTTTTCGTTGCAATATCATCTTCGAAAGGTGAATGTTGTAACAGATGCTCTGTGTAGGAAGCCTAGGAGTCTGGTTTCTCTTTCTCTTGTGAAGAAATGGGAGATCTTGGAAGATCTTTTCAACATTGATTCCCGATTTGAGAGTCAGCATTCTGAGGTCCATCTCTTTAGTATGATTGTTAAGCCCACTATTCATGCGAGGATTGTAGAAGAGCAGAAGAATGACCAATGGCTGCTATTTGAGGCTGCAGATGAGAGTAAGGCTGATTTTATAATGTATGCAGATGGCAGTGTGAGATTTAGAGGTAGGTTGTGTATACCGAGTTATGATGAGATGAAGAGAAAGATTCTCGATGAGCCGCATAAGATGAGGTATACTATTCATCTTGGTAGAATGACTATGTATTGGGATTTGCGTTGACATTTTTATGGAAAGATTTGAAGATGGAAGTTGATCAGTATGTTATGTTATGCATGAATTATGAGCAGGTAAAGACAAAGCATCAGATACCTGCAGGTCTGTTGCAACCTTTAATGTAGCCGAGTGGAAATGGGACAACATTTCTATGAAAGTTTTTGTGGGTTTTCCTAGGAGTTGGTTTGGTCATGATACCATATGGGCGATTATTGTCCGGTTGAAGAAGGCTACTCATTTCTTGTCCATTCAGATTTCAGCTTCTATGGGTGAGTTTTGCAGATTGTACATCAAGGAGATAGTCCGATTGCACGGTGTTCCTCGCGCAGTCTTTCTTTAAATACATAGCCTTCCAGGGCCTAGTTTATACCCTCTACCCTTTACCAAGAGATACGCATTGCCTGGATAAAGCGTTGAAATGAGGTGTACCAGTCCTCTCTCACATAAGAGGACATCTCTCTCTGGCACTTTTGATTTTGCAATCACAAACTACCCCTTATCTCAAGTTTTGGATCAAACTAAACCATAATAAGGTTGCTCATTTCTTGTCCATTCATATTTCAACTTCTATGGATGTATTATGTAGATTATACGTTAAGGAGATAGTCTGATTGAAAGCTATTTCAGCTACTATTGTGTCAGACAGGGACTCCAAATTTACTTCCCAATTCTAGAAGAGTTTACACAGAGCACTTGGGATTCACCTTGACTTTAGTATGACCTTTTATCCGCAAATCGATGGTCAAATGGAACTGGTGAACTAGATCCTTAAGGATATGTTGTGGACTTGTGTGTTGGATTTCAGGGGCAATTGGGAGGAGCATTGGCATGGCATTATTTGAGGCCTTGTACGACCGACCTTGTAGATCGTCAGTGTGTTGGGATGAGATTGGAAAATCTTCTGTTCTGGATCCAGAGTTTGTTTTGGAAACAATCGAAAATGTGAAGCGGATCAGAAAGATATTGAAGGTAGCCCAGAGTTGTCATAAGAGTTACCCAAATTCACGTAGAAGGAAGCTTTAGTTTTCTGTCAGGGACGATGTCTTCTTGAAGGTTTTTTCGTTGAGTGGCACATGAGATTCAAAAAGAAGGGGAAGCTGGCTCCGAACTTTGTGGGACCTTTTGTGATACTAGCTAGAGTTGAGGCAGTGGCGTGGTTCATATTTCTTTGGCTTCAATTCATAACGTGCTTCGTATTTCTTGTCGCAAAAGTACGAGCCTGACCCATCTCAGGTGATTGACTGAAAATAAGTGCAACTTGAGGAGGATTTACCTATATGGATGTGCATGTTCGTATTCTAGATTGGAAGGAGAAAGTCTTACGATCTAAGAATATTCCTTTGGTGAAGGTACAATGGGTTATCATGAGGAGAGAGAAGTTCATAACGTGCTTCATTTTTCTTGTTGCATAAGTATGAGCCTGACTTGTCTTATGTGAAAATTACAAATCTGATCATGTACATGAATTTGAATAAAAATCTCTACTTCTAATACATTAGCCGTATCATCTAAATCTCTATTTCTCTAATCCCTTGTTCAAAGCTCTTCTTTTAAGTACTAGCCTTCAATCCTGAAAACTATAAATCAACAAACATAAGCTGGAAAGCTTGGATGAGTAGTCCTTCAAAGCAAGGTATTTACTCATATCCCAATGTTATGAGAAAAATACCAAATAGTATAAGTAATGATAGTGAATTCAGTAATATATATATATGATTAAAGATGAATATGAACAAAAATCAAACAATAGATTATTCTCTCCCAAATCTCACATTGGTTTATAAATCAATGGTCAATAATAAGAGTTCAAGTGCCTAATTCTATATGCAAATCAGATTAAGTGTATCATACACAAGATACTCAAAATAATATCAACAAAGAATATGACAATGCAAGGGTGCTGCTAAGTGTGTAAATATAGTAAGTTCCCACATGACCGATCCTTCCTTGAACAAGATGACTTAAAGAACCATCCCCCCCATATAGGGCCACTCTCAAAGATAAGATATTCTATGTGTGCAACATAGTTTTAAGGGGCTTTGACCTAGAGGGCATAATTCCCCCACTTATTTTTGATCGAAGGCAAATATCCAAGGCATCATCAATGTGAAATCTCCTCTGGGAATCATACATATTTAACAACCAACATAAAGGTATCCTGATTCAGCTATTGAGCATCACATTAGTGAACTTTCCCTCGCCTATCATCTTACCACATGTCTCTTGGGATTAGCACACAGAACATATCCTTCACTAAGGGTGAAAACAAGCATAGTCCATTCAAAGGACAACAATGGCTTAAATAAGTCAAATGGTCTCTTGTGTGGTCTAAACCCATGGGTATCACATAGGGTATTAGACAAGGCCATCTCAGCAAAGTAATCCATATGCAATTCATAGATCCAGGTCCTTTAATTAATGCAATGCGCACACAAATAATTCATAGGCATATATTCAATTCAGCAAACACATGAGCACAATCTCATGATTCTAGTCTATAAAGACATATTAGTACATAATCACATATATCAAATAATGGTACTCACCTAAGTATAATATGTATGATTTGATCAAACTAAATATGAAACAAGCATTAGTAGTTGAGACATTCATTGACAATCTTAGATAATTCCATTAGGTATAAGACACTAGATATCACCAAATCACATATATAATCACAAACATCATATAACAAGTTCATATATCAATTTTTGTACCTAGACATGCATATAAAGGGTGTATGGAACTATTGGTTAGGTTTTGGGATTGGTTACTCACATACCTCAAAATATCATATTGTCAAACTAGTCCTTAGTTGTCTAGACCTTTAGGTATAGGAAGTCATATCCTTGTAGGTACATCCCTAATGTATGGAAATAGGTCAAATCATCCAGGTTTAGTGTTTACAGGTGTCCAAGATCTACCATAATAGAAAGGGGTCAAGGTGGTCTTCGGTAGGGTGCTCGGTGGGGTTTCGGTATGCTGAAATTTACAAAAGTACGCCAAACTTTGGGAAACTTTGGGATTTAGTCCGGGGTAACAGGGAAAATTACCCCAGTTTCTTAGGTGGACCAATCCTGAGTCATATTAGAAAATTGTTTTAGCCTTGCAGTCATTGAGGCTATCTAGTCTTAACACTTGCTAGGTCCTCAAACCTTAGCGCTTTCAAGACTGTATGATTGGAGTGTCAATGTTTTACAACGTCCGGGGTTGTCTCTCCCTTTTAGATGCAAATTCATATCAACGTGTTGATGTTTCACATCGTCCAGGGCTCTCTCCCTTTTAGATGCGAATTCTTATCAACGCGTTGACGTCTCACATCGTCAGGGTTGTCTCTCCCTTTGGGATGCGAATTCATATCACCGTGTCGACGTCTCACATCATCCAGGGCATTCTCTCCCTTTTGGATGCGAATTCATATCAAGGTGTTAACGTCTCACATCATCCGAGATTGTCCCTTGCTCTTTGTGTTCTCTTGTGATGCCATGGTGTGGGCAACAACGATCAGCATCATATATGTAGTTGGAGCTATTTCGATCTTGAAACCTGTTGAGATTGTCCAGTCTTGATACTTTTGAGGTTTTTAAACCTTAGTAGCTTCGAGACTGTTTGTTTCAGTGCTTTCGAGGTTTTTGAACGTTCGCACTATCGAGATGGTTCGTCTTAGTGCTTTCGAATTTTTGAACCTTAGCACTCTCGAGATGAGTTTTGTCTAGGTGCTCTCGAGGTTTTTGAACCTTAGCACTCTCGAGACGAGTTTAGTCTAGGTGCTCTCGAGGTGTTTGAACCTTAGCACTTTTGACGAGTTTTCTCTTAATGCTCTCAAGGGTTTTGAACCTTAGTATTTTCGACGAGTTTTGTCTAGGAGCTCTCGAGGTTTTTGAACCTTATCACTTTCGACGAGTTTTTGTCTCAATGCTCTCGAGGTTTTTGAACCTTAGCACTTTCGACGAGTTTGGTCTCAATTCTCTCAAGGTTTTTTGAACTTTAGCATTTTCGACGAGTTGAGGTGCTAGTGTTGATGAAGCTTTCAACCTTGGGCGGCAAGGGTACCTTGGACTTTAAGGTTCTAAACTTGGGCTGCAGGGGCGCCTTGAACGTTGAATTTCTCAACTTGGGCAGCAGGGGTACTTGGACGTTGAGGTTCTCAACTTGGGCGGCATGAGCACCTTGAACGTTAAGTTTCTCAACTTTGGCGGCAGGGGTACCTTGGACGTCAAGGGTACCTTGGACGTTGAGGTACTCAACTTAGGCGACAGGAGCACCTTGAACGTTGACTTTTCACAACTTGGGCGCCAGGGGTACCTTGGACGTTGAGGTTCTCAATTTGGGTGGCATGAGCACCATGAACGTTGAGTTTCTCAACATGGGCGGCAGGGGTACCTTGGACGTTGAGGTTCTCAACTTGGGTGGCAGGAGCACCTTGAACGTTGAGTTTCTCAACTAGGGTGGCAGGGGTACCTTGGACGTTGAGGTTTTCAATTTGGGCGGCAAGAGCACCTTGAACATTGTGTTTCTCAACTTGGGCAGCTGAGGTACCTTGGACGTTGAGGTTCTCAACTTGGGCGGCAGGATCACCTTGAACGTTGAGTTTCACAACTTGGGCGGCAGGGGTGCCTTGGATGTTGAGGTTCGCAACTTGGGCGGGAGGGGTACCTTGGACGTTGAGATTCTCAACTTGGGCGGCAAGAGCACCTTGAACGTTCAGTTTCTCCACTTGGGCAGCAGGGGCACCCTGGACTTTGAGGTTCTCAACTTGGGCGGCAGGCGTACCTTGAACGTTGAAGTTCTCAACTTGGGTGGTAGGAGCACCTTGAATGTTGAGTTTCTCAACTTGGGTGGTAGGGGTACCTTGGACGTTGAGGTTCTCAATTTGGGCGGCAAGAGAACCTTTAAGATTGTGTTTCTCAACTTGAGCAGCAGAGGTACCTTGGAGGTTGAGGTACTCAACTTGGGCGACAGGAGCACCTTGAACGTTGAGTTTCACAACTTGGGCGGCAGGGGTACCTTGGATGTTGAGTTTCTCAACTTGGGCGGCAGAGGTACCATGGATGTTGAGGTTCTCAACTTGGGTGGCAAGAGCACCTTGAACGTTCAGTTTCTCAACTTGGGCAGCAGGGGCACCTTGGACTTTGAGGTTCTCAACTTTGGTGGTAGGGGTACTTTGGACGTTGAGGTTCTCAACTTGGGTGGCAGGAGCACCTTGAACGTTGGGTTTCCCCGGGACAGAGAAACTTGCAACTTTGGCGGTAGGAGCATTCTTGGACGTTGGAGGTACAAGGCATCAAAACTTCACAAGTTAGCTGCTCTTGGGTTCCACGAATCATACTTCCTAGGGGGTCACCCATGCTGGTACTACTCCTGCCCAAGCATGCTTAACTGCGAAGTTCTCGTCAGGTTTACAACCAACATGGCTTCTAGTGACTTGTGTCATAGATGGGTGTGAACATACCTATAAGTAGTTCACCTTCACCTGCCAATTTCACAATTTGATCATCTGCGGTACCCTTTGGTGAAGGTCGTGTTCCTAACAGGCGCCCGTGTTCCATTGGATTATGGGGTTGTTCTGCCTTTCATATTTTATGTATCTTCATTTAAGTACCCCTAACCGCAACGATAAACCCGAGTTTATTGGCGTGGGCATATTCAAGATATGTAAACATCGTTCTTGTGCACTGATTATCGCTCTTGAGCATGGGCACAAATTTTTTTTTCGAAGCTCTTGGAGGATAAAAAACCCACAACTTCTTCTTCATTCCAAATATGATGGGTTGAGTAAGTTTTTTTTTTTTGGGCGTTAAGGGTTGGAATCGTCACTTGTTGTCAAGCCCTTGAAGTGTTGGAGCTCGCTCCTTGTGCTAACACCTTCTTGAGGTTGCACGTGTTCAAGCACTCGGCGGGATTGTTTCTTCTTCTCATAGAAGTTCTTGGGAGGAGAATATAAGAATCTCTCCTTTGCTCAGACACTTGGTGGCCAATGTGTGTTTTTTTCTTTTTACACAACTTCTTGGAAGGATCAAGGTGAAAACATCATCCGTACTCAAGCATTAGCCCTAAACACGTTGGAGAACACTTTTGGATAAGAGAAATTGGGTAAAACATCTTCCACGCTCCAACCTCCGACAGGTCGTGTTGAAAACGCTCTTGGGTGAGAAAGACCGGGAAAACTCCCTTCGCACTCCAACTTTTATAAGCTCCTCGCTCCAAGCGATCGAAGAAAACGTCGAGTACCACGGCATGCTTATTTTCTCCCACATCGGCCGAGGACGGGGTATCTCCTCTGACTTCGATCCCTCGAATCAATTTCGAATCAGGAGAGTTTTCTCCTTCTTTAGCGAACGTCACCCGTTTATTTGGCGCGAGTGGTTCCGCGACATGTTGGAGACCGAGTCATCGCGACGAAAGTCATAAGATCATAGCCTCTTGGGGAGATTTTTCTCCTTCTCTAGAGAACGTTCACATTTTACTTGGTTTGGAGATAGTTGGTGATTCAGGCCTGATAAATTTTAATCCTAATGACGATGAGGTAAGGATCACCAAGGGTTTGGCGGAGGCACAAGATTTAGCAAAGTACTCTGTCATATACTCCACTTGCTCGAGCCAATTCAAAAAATGGGTCTCGCACTTCATAATTATAGTTGGAACCCAACATTGAAAGGCATAGATCCAGATGGAAAGTTCTGCAATGTTGATATTGAAGATAGATCATCATCATAGCACCATTAGAAGCTTGGAACAAAGGGGACATGTGATCATCGAAACATAATTTATTTCTTTGTCAAGTAGCCTTCGGATGGGAAGCATGGCATGTGTTCGGTCGTCCAACAAATTGAGAAACGAAAGACATGTGTTAGTAGAGCACATAGAGCATAGAACTAAACTAGGTGTTAGAAGATGCATAAAACATGATATAGGATGATATTGCAACACCTATGATAATAATCCTGATTCAAGCTATAAAGGAGCATGAGAAAGAGAATACTGCCTTTGCGTATGTTAAATGAGGCATATGAAGTTGGTGTTGTTTGACGTACATTGTCGTCGTACACCGATCGCTACCCTCGGGTATTGGCGCAGTGTAGTCATGATGTAGATCAAAAGGCATCCATGAGCGGTGGCGAATGAATATTGGCTTACGAGGCGTGAAAATCGGAAATCCCATGTGCTTGTCCTCAATATGTTGGTTCCCTTTAGATATCTGATCTGAACGCGTCGGGCTATATATAAATAAGGAAAGACATAGCACCAGGCATGACGGCAGTACATATACCATGAAGAAGTAAGAAGAGTCTGATGTTGTTTTCGATTAACCCTTAAGAGTCGGACCAATGATAGATTTGAACAACCTTCAGTGATGCGAAAGGATCAATAGCGTTATGGCTTGACGACGCCTTCAGTCATGCTCAATGTGCAGATTTGCTTGGCCATGACAAAAGATATTATAATAGAATCGTAAACAACTTAAGAATGATGAGCATTAAGAATAATGCCGGCTTATACACCACGACCAAATTATAGAGGAGTGATGGCATGGTTCACGATGTTAATATAGAGCATTGAGTGAAAGGTGACGGGATGATAAGAAACATTAAGATTTTATTCCCGTGGACTTTGGATAGTCGATTAAAATCGATTGAAAATCGCCTTGGCATAACTTCTTTGTCTTGATCTGGCGTCAGAATAACAAAGGCATTTGCCACACAAATATTTCCACCAAGGTATGGACTATGGTGTGTCTGATGACTTTGATTTGTTATGATCCAACACCAACAACATTTGAAAATGGGAGTATCAGATGGAAAAATAAGACACAGTCCGCAACCCTAATAAATTACTTGATAATCCTCAGGTGTGAACGTTGTATAGTGCTCCTTCTTGACCATATCACCCATCTTGTTGTACTTGAGCTCAAAGACAAAACATGAAGTCATAATTTTCAGGTAATATTTTAATAAAAGAAATAATCAGAGGGAGGATAAGTTCAAGAGTAGCTTCTTGGCACGCATGCGCATTTTCGGGCGTAAGCACACGCATGGTTCCAGGTGTTAGCGCATGCACAATTGCGGGCATTAGCGCATGCGGACGACGAGATGCACAACAAGCATTGATTATATTCTTGTAGATGAAAGAAAACCATGCGGTTCCTTCCTCGACTTACTGATCATGAGATAAATCTTTGCCTTCGTCTGCATGACTCCGTAGAAAAAAATGATATTCGGATGCCGAACATAGCGTAGGATCGAGTTTTCGCGCTTGATATGAGTGACCAAACCCGCTTTGAGGATCTCTCCTGTCAAGAACTTTAATTGCAGCGTTCTCTCCAGTTTTTGCATTCTTGGCCTAGTAGATCTTAGTGTGGGTTATGTGGGCAAGAAGCTTGCCAACCTCGTACTGTCTTAGGAGGATGGTGATGCTATTATCATGCTCCAAATGTCAAAGACAAGTTGGAAATTTTTTTTTGTGTTGGCATCATGCTCTTGACTCGCGTCATTTGTGATGGCTTCGGAAGCATCCTTTGTGCACACTAGTAATGCTGAAACATTCCGGTGAGGAGGTTCCTTCCAAATCTCCCGCGGATTGGTCTCGTGACCCATTAATAGACAATTTATTTGGATAACGAACTCCCCATCATCTGGATTTGTCACGGTGTCCCATGAGTACTACAGCATGTCTCTTCCCGATATAGGGACCGCCAATGGTATTTCCATTGCTTTCTATTCCACGGTTTATCTTTCAAAAAAATTTTTGTTAGTAGGTGATAGTCCCCCAAGCGAATGCATTCTTGCGATGGTATAATTTTGCCATAACTTTTTACAGAGCCGCGGCTGTTTTCGTGCCATTGCTCCCTCCTCGAGTACCAAGATGGCTTCTGTTCAACAAACAACTCAACAATAAAAGAAAGAGTTAGTAAAAGCGAGAGGAAAGAAGGCAGACTTGAGGTCTCATTCATGACTACTTCAGTTATGCTGGCCAAGATTATCCCTCAAGGGAAAAGGGACTGGAATCTCTTTGCATCGCTTTTAGTAGGCGGGGTCATGTAGGATTCTCCTTGTTGTGGGTAAGTTGATGTCGAAGGGGAGAAGCCTTTGAGTCCATTGGTGCCCCGTTAATCTCTGTTGAACGAGAAGGCTTCATCAGAGGACTAAGAAGTGAATTCCAATCTCTGATTCAGTTCCTCTTGTCGGCGATGATGCTCATCGCACATTTGTACATGAACATACACCTCTACTTTGAGAAGTTTTTTTTTAATCACCACGGTGATCTTGGCTCAACCATGACCTTGAACGGTTTTTGAATTTTTTCTTCATCTTATCAAATAGAATGCTCAGTGATTGAATACCTACGTGCCGAAGCATTCTCATCCATTGCCTTGGATGATATTCATAATATGTGAAAGGATCTGCAAGATGCTATTTCTGTTGGGATGAAGGATGATAAGTGGGAAGGCCCATCTTGAGGAGCATTGAAGAGGACTTGGCGCGCCACGCGTTATAAGGAAATAGAAACACCCTTGATTTTGTGCGAGGACTTGCAGTCTCGTATAGCTGATCGTGAGTCGAGGATGGGGGCATTGAAGGCTCCACGCTTGGAAGAGGAAAGGTAGCTAGCCGAGGACAAGGCTAGATTGACGGGCGATGATATGAGCTTGCCTCCACGTGCACTTGGGTTGAGAATAGAAATCCTTCGGCGATCCTCCTGGAGAAATCATGACCGCGTATAGAAAATTCTTGTTGTTGTTTTTGCCCACGATGACGAAGATGCCGCCGTGACAATGTGATATCTATTTGTCAGTTTTTGTTTTCACACGTACAAACATTTAGGATGCAACGAAGAAAGACTTTTCATATGCTATTGGTCGTTCATTTGAAAACGATTTTATTGATGAGTGATGTTCATGAATCTCATTCATAGTAAGTAAAAAAAAAAAGATATGAAGCCCATCCCTCAGGATAACCATTGTAGTGGCGTTGATGGGATCGCGCGACATTGTCCAGTTAAGTCGACTTGGGTGACAGTAGTAGCCATTCTCGGCTATCTGTTGGATCACAGAATGTCTGCCTCCCATGGCATGAGCTCTGGAGGTGGTAAGTTGACGTGCACACACGTGGTCACCTCCAACATCTCATCTCCAATCTTCATCGTCCAGACTCATCACCTCCGGTCCTCGACCTAGGGAGCTCAAATTGTCCATTCTTGTTCTTACTTTGGAACAACTTTCTCAAAGTATAGCAGTGTTCCATCTTGTGGTCGACGTAAGAATGATATTGACAAAATTCATCCCTCTTCTTATCTTCCTTTGACACTCTAAGCCTTGGAAGTGGCGGAGTCACTATGCCATCCTTCACCCATTGCTTCAGGATTACCAAAGCTTCTTTGATCATACAAGGTAGGGGTGAAAACCCTCTTCCGGCTTCTAGTCTCACTAGCTTCCTCCCTAGGGTGTCTCTTCTTTTCCACCATCATAGTTTGCGAAGTAGACTTCGACTTTCTCTTCCAAGGGACATCTCCTTGGAGACTCATGGTACGCCCAATTCGCCTTGATGACTCATACAGATGAATGAAGGTGTCGATTCCTGCACTTCATTATGCCATCAATACACATGCGCATGAGATTTCCTTCCGTAGTAGTCTCCTAACAATCGGTAGCGAGATCACGAAAACGTTTTACATACATCTCCAATCCTTCGTTGGTACTCTGTTACTCCTTCCCTAAGTCCATAAGGGTCATGCGCTCTTCAACAATGAAAAACTTCTGTAGGAATGCCACCTTCATCTCCTCCCAGTTGAGGTTGGATTCATGAGGTAGGTTGTCGTACCAAGTGTAGGCACGATCCATAAGTGATCGGGAGAACTCCCTCATCTTGAGTTTATCATCACCAGCAAAAGCTCCCATAGAACCTATGAACTTCGTAACATGCTCTTTTACATTGCCAGTCCGCCCATTATACTGCGGCATTAACAAGGAAACCGCATATCCCACGGGATAAGGTTTCTTCATGATGGTCACGAGGTATGGTGGCATAGTATTGATATTAAATTCAATAGGCTTCTTTTTCTGTTGCCGCAAGATATTCCCCATCTCATCTCGAGTTACAAACCTGTTATTGTTCACAGACTCCGGTTGTGCTGCACTCAAAAGAGTACCTACGGGTATCACGGTAGGTGCTTCAGGTAGTCTTTCCACAGTCGACTCTGTAGATGGAATCGGGGCGCGACTCTCCCGAGTGATCACAATCTGTAGCAGGTCCATCATCTTTGCGTCCACTTCCTTCATCTTGTTCATTTGTATCCTCATCTCTATTTGATCATTACGATCATCTTGTTGTTCGTACACTACCTCCTCACCTTCCAACTCGTGTACGTCGTTGGGAGTGTCTTCTTCATGCCTTTCTTCAGCCGCATGGAACGAGGATGGCCCAGCTTGTCCTACGACCTTCGCTATACTCTCTGATCTTAGCATTCTTCTAATATGAATCAATACATGGGAGACTTGTCCCCAGTGGAGTCACCAAAATGTAAAGGGTGTTTTTGTGAAAGAGTCACCAACAATAGAATTATTGATCGACGGGAACCTAAATCAACAGGTGACCATATCCCGTCTCTAGAAGAACTAAAAGTGTAAGAGTAAAGAAATAAGGGACCGTTAAACATGAGTCATGACAGGGGAGATGATGGGTCAAAGTCTTAGAAGTTCACAATCTCTCTTTAATTCAATGTTTAAGTAATCTTCTATACTCCCCCCATCACCCCTAATCTAATGGTGGATTCAGACTACACCTGCAATAGGTTTCCTACATACCCAAATAGGGATCAAGTCAGACGTAGTTCAAGGTGTTTGAAATTCTTGAGCATAGGTCAGAGCACGTTTTCAGAGCCTAACTCATTTAGAAAATTCTCCGGCCATGTTCTTGAGAAATGAGCTACTAATTGCAGTATTTGGAGAAAGATAACAGAAGTTAGGAATCCGTTAGAAATCGTCTAATGGTGTTAAAACTTTAACCCGGGGTAACATGAAAAATTACCCCAGTCTCTTAGGTGGACCAATCCCAAGTCATATTAGAGAATTACAGGTTTACCATTGAAAATTGTGACACGGCATGTCGGTCATGATATGAGGTTGGAGAGTCTTCTTGTGTGTCACGCTCATGACGCTGCGGGATAGGCGTTGGCGATCAATAGTGTGAATGTAGTAGAAATTATTTTAGCCTTAGAGTCATTGAGGCTATCTAGTCTTAACACTTTCGAGGTCCTCAAACATTAGCACTTTCGAGACTGTATGATTGGAGTGTTAATGTCTTACAACGTCCGGGGTTGTCTCTCCTTTTTAGATGTGAATTCATATCAACGTGTTGATGTCTCACATCTTCCAGGGCTATCTCTCCCTTTTAGATGCGAATTCTTATCAACGTGTTGATGTCTCACATCGTTCGGGTTGTCTCTCCCTTTTGGATGCAAATTCATATCAACGTGTTGACGTCTCACATCATCCAGAGCTATCTCTCCGTTTTGGATGCGAATTCATATCAACGTGTCGACGTCTCACATCGTCTAGGGCTATCTCTCCCTTTTAGATGCGAATTCATATCAACGCGTCGATGTCGTTCATGGTTCGAGATTGTCTCTTCCTCTGTGTGTTCGCTTGCGATGCCAGGATGTGGGCAACGACGATCAGCATCATAGATGTAGTTGGAGCTATTTCGATCTTGAAACCTGTTGAGGTTGTCTAGTCTTGACACTTTCGAGGTTTTTAAACCTTAGTATCTTCGAGACTGTTTGTCTTAGTGCTCTCGAGGTTTTTGAACCTTAGCACTATCGAGATGGTTCGTCTTAGTGTTTTCAAGGTTTTTGAACCTAAGTACTCTCGAGATGTGTTTTGTTTAGGTGCTCTCGAGGTTTTTGAAACTTGGCATGTTCGACGAGTTTTGTCTTAATGCTCTCGAGGTTTTTGAACCTTAGCATTTTCGACAAGTTTTTTCTAGGTGCTCTCGAGGTTTTTGAACCTTAGCACTTTCAACGAGTTTTTGTCTCATTGCTCTCGAGGTTTTTGAACCATAGCATTTTCGACGAGTTTTGTCTAGGTGCTCTCGAGGTTTTTCAACCTTAGCACTTTCGACGAGTTTTTGTCTCAATGCTCTCAAGGTTTTTGAACCTTAACATTTTCGACGAGTTTTATCTAGGTGCTCTCAAGGTTTTTCAACCTTAGCACTTTCGACGAGTTTTGTCTCAATGCTCTCGAGGTTTTTTTAACCTTAGCATTTTCAACGAGTTGAGGTGCTAGCGTTGATGAAGTTTTCAACCTTGGGCGGCAGGGGTACCTTGGACGTTGAGGTTCTCAACTTGGGCGGCAGGAGCACCTTGAACTTTGAGTTTCTCAACTTGGGTAGCAGGGGTACCTTGGACGTTGAGGTTCTCAACTTGGGCGACAGGTGCACCTCGAACGTTGAGTTTCTCAACTTGGGCGGCAGGGGTTCCTTCGATGTTGAGGTTCTCAACTTGGGCCACAGTAGCACCTTGAACGTAGAATTTCTCAACTTGGGCAGCGGGATGCTGATATGCTTCGAATGTTACACATTCAAGGCCCTTAACTTGCATACGTTAATCTCTTAGTTTCTTTGTAATCTAATATTTTGCTTTGTTTTTGTGTTTTTTTTTTTAAGTATTTTCAGGTTTCTAGGAAAGGTATAATAACTTAATCAATTTTGGGCTTAAAAGATATCCCAAGAGGTTGGCAAATACAGAAGGAAAATCAAGTCGCTTTGCATTTGACGAGATCTGGCCATTAACTACGAGGAATCTTCACTTGCATTTGGGAGAATGAGTTAAATCCGTTTTGGTTTTCAGAGAGTTGGAGATTATTGGTTGTAATGGCCAATTTTTGAGGGTACTTGTTGCTATTATGCCAAACCCAAGGGGGTGTTAGTGTAATTACCCAAAAAATTGGGGTAAAGATTCAAAACCCCAAAAACCCTAGTGCCTGCAAGGGAGGAGATCGGCCCTTGATCTTAAAGAGGGAGAGAAGAGGTCAACAAAAAAAGAGGAGAGTAGAAAAACAGTGAGGAGAAAAAGAGAAAAATAGGAGTTCGGGAAGAACGGTGCGCGACAGTTCTCTTGGAATGGATTTCTCTTCAACAAAGGTGATTTCTAGTACCTCCATGAGCGGCTAATTCGTTCATAAGGTATTGATGTAACTCTTTCCGATTAATGATAGTGTAATTATATTTTTATGTTGGGAATTTTATGAGCATGAATGATGGTTGATTAACTTGGAGATTACTTTGTAATTGTATTTAAATGTTTATATTCAATTTTAATAAACCTCTTGTCTTATCTCAGTTGGAAGTTGTTCGTCTTTTTTGAAATCAACATTCGTATTTTCTGTGATTATACGAATGATGGTTTTACAATGATTTTAATTGACACAAAATCAATAGAGTCAGATAGACCATGCCTAGGAAGGGTGAATTACTCTACACCCTAGGTTAAATTCTGAAATGATATCATTATCCATACGGCATAATCATACTTAATCCCATCCTAAGTTAGATTCATTAACCAAACATTGTAGTTATTGATTTATATAAGATGTATACATTTCAAGTAAACATAATCATGCTAAACAGATTTATGTAGAAGTAATAGGATTCACTAATTAACATGCTTTGAGGTAATCATCACATCACTCATACTCTATTCTAATAATCATTCTTAGCAATCTAGCAACATACTAGATAGTCAAATACCCATACTCTCATTCAAGGATTTCAATTCTCACTTAACAACATTGTAGATCACAATAATATCATAACACATGAATCATCAAGTTCATCTACTAACTACCACATACCCAACTTATCTTGAAGCAATGATGCATGATATCTACTCGTGAAAAATATTGAGATAAAATTCCATATGGTCATGATCTTCCCAACCAATAACAATCAAGAATGAAAACTAACCAATTAACTATCGTTAGTAATCTAATATATAAAAAATCTTCATAGCCCATCTTCATTGAAACCCAAAGCTTACCCACATAAGATCAAAATCAATTTACTTGAAATCTGGAAATCTTTTAGCACATGAACTACTTGTACAAAAACGTGACGGCCATCACCTCCCCTAATTACTCCATCATCTTGTATACAATTTGAAATCTATTTATGCACTTATAACTCAATTTTAATAGGATATAATAAAAGTTTATAGTTCTAAACCTTCCTAACACACTTGTTTACTTTAAAACGTAAGTCCAAATTCAGGTATTCATAACTCAATCCTTTAAGACAAAATATAATCCAATTTTATGTTTTATAATTCAATCAATCATAATAGAATAGAAATTTATATTTATGCTTTTACGAAATGATCGGTTAACATGGAATATCAGTTCCAGATTTATCATTCAATAGATTATGATAAAATAGAAGAAGTAATATCCGTCAATATCAGTAAAAGTAAAAGTCGGATCTAAAGTGGTTAATATAAATCAAGGACAGTTTTCAGTTTGGTTTGGAAGTGAGTTTGTTTACAAGGATAAAAGACTTATATTCATTGTTGCCCATAAACGTAAATGATCTCAACAAATCCAGCAAAATACCCTGACTCATACCAACAAATTAATAAGAAACTGAATAATCCTACAATAAAGAACTCTGATCAATGTCCTTCCACACCATAAAATTTAGAGTGATACCACCTTGAGAAACTATCCATGTACCCATACACACGAATAATCTGTAAGGAGACATCACTAGTATCCCATCCATGTATTTCCCCCACATGATCGTCCATAATAGTTATGTCACACTATATCACACCGACAATTTCATTACCAATTCCTACGTTATTTTCTTCCATGCATACATACTTTTATTTAATCATAATTCATTATTCAACAATCCATCATGAGGGGTCTATCAATCATCATGTTCTTCATACAAGATACAAGTTCTATCCTAGCATATTAGAAATCAATTTCAACAATCTACAAGAATATTGACAATAAGGGTTAGTCACTTCACACATAATGTTTATAAGACTTATACAGAATCCTATTCTAATTTATTTTAATAAAATCTTAGAAATCTCATACCATTAATCATACGGTCATCTTACAATTAATCATTTATACATACTATAGACCTTATTCTAAAGTAGTTCAATTACAACAATTCCATATGTATTAACAGTAATTTTCACCCATCATGCTTAAAGGACCCAAACAAGAATCTACACCAAAATATCGCAATATGATCTTACCATTCTCATACAATTTTTCCCTTATCTATATCATTACGATTAATCACACAACCGCAAGTTAATCTAGAAAATAATGTTTACCTATTCCGTGAACAATCAAACATGTCCCTTCTCGTGGAGCATGAGGAACAGTAATCTACAAACATGGTCCACTAGTCTCTAATCCTTGCGAGAATCATGACTATGGTTCCAAATATGATACATAATAAGTCAGTGGTCTCTCTCTCTCTCTCTGCAGGTCACTAACCCTCGATCTAGAGTTCAAAGACTAATGTTTCTGCAGCTACATTAGTTCCATCACTCTAGAAGGAAAGTTAGGATCACACTCCACCATCCAAATCTACAAGACTCCCTCACAGTTATAGGGTTCAAGGCACTAAATCACCTACTCCCCCTCCACATTTCTACTAATCAAAAGAACATGCAATAAATCAAAGACCAATCAAGGTATGTCATCACACAACAATCAGCACGCAGTTTCAATTTTTAGCTTCTATGTTTTTCCTCCCTCCTAACTTCAGACCTCTATGTGATGCCTAGGTTCACCCAACTCCTAACAACCTTACTCTGAGCAAACCTTATGCTCTGATACCAATTTGTCACACCTCGGATCCCGTCGCATGAATCCCAATGAGGGAATGCACGGATCACGAGGTGAGACCTTTGGGATCCACATCTGGACCGCGGATTTCTACCAAACCACAAACAAAATAAAAGTAATAATTACCTTTATTAATGATGATCAGAGTGCGGAAGTTTAAATAAAACAATTAAGTCCAAATGAAACAATTGCAAGAAATAAATGATCTTAGGCGACAGCTGAGCCGAGATCTACAAGGGTTTAAATAAAATCCCAACAGGTACAGCAAAACTATACTACCAAACTAAACCAAGTACATTACAATTATAGCTCCCCCGGGAGTACAAATCCAATAGGCAATCCAATAATATCTAACTCAAGCAATATCAGCGACAGCAGCAGTACAGGCTAACGGAAGTCACTCCTCCCATCCTACAACATGAAAAGTTGAGTGAGCCATTGAATGCCCAGTAAGCGTATGATAGCTACCCCTCCTCTTAGTGAAATTAGACCAAGGGTTCGTACAACAATAATCATAAAACGAAAAGAGTATTTTAATATGAAATTGGATGAATGAATGAATCAATCACATGATCCATAGTGGATGCAATGAGAACAAACAACCATGATGAAAATGCTAAGTGAATGGACCAAACTAACGTATCCTGATAAGTGGACCTTAACACGAAGCTTCTCAACCAAAACCAATTCAGGACATCCTCCAAGGGACTACCGAAAGCACCATCTTCATTCCAGCCGCTAACCCATGGTATGAAGTCCACCATGTAATAATTTACGAGTGTACCACACTCGAGAGATAGCGAACCTGTATAGGATCTCGCAAGCATCCTACCCTTATTTAAGTTGGCCCTTTCACCCCACGAGTGTAGTCAACCCTCCGGAGGCTTTTCTCAGTTTCTCCGTAGATTTTCACCTCCCGGTTCACTTATCATTCAACCTCAGCCTAGCATGTTATACACTAAAATAGGATTTCAAATGAGGATAGAAAACGAAAACTATCTAGGCGCCCATACACGCGGATAATCCGATTGCCAACCATCATAAGCTTCCTATGAGTTATCACACCACAATTATCATACAATCAGTAATCCAAATCATTTCTAAGTTGAAGCCATATCTAACCTAGGGTGGGATGATGGTTACAACAACAACATCAGAACACTAGTTTGACTCCCCGCAGGTAGGCTAGATGCCTTCAGGTCAAAAGTAGCTTCCGGAACTCAATCATAATCAATAGCCGAAGTCCTTCACTATGCACCCAAGGAATCCACAAAAATCCTCTTTACTGTGCAAGATTTTAGTTCGTCGGCGGGGTAGTCGGTGGACCGAACCCTGCCGAATAACAAATTTGGCCTAGAAATTAGTCTCTGTCGGTAGGGTGGTCGGTGGACCGAACCCTACCGAGTCCTCTGTGCATTTATCAGTTGTTCGGCAGGGTCATCGGTGGACCGATGCCTGCCGAATAGCAAATTTTACCTAAAAACACTTCTCTGTCAGTGGGGTGGTCAGTAGACCAAACCCTGCCGACAGTGCTGAATTCTTGGTAATTTCTGGGTTTCTAAATCTAAATCAACACAACCAAACTACTTCGAAAACATTGGAAATCAAGCACAAGTCACACTAAACATGTCTTAGACCATAAATCATCAAATAAGCAACATAATATCATGGATCTAATCACAACTATTATCATTTCAAATCAAATCACAAAAACAGAGCATGAATACTACGATCTCATAATCATAATCGAACTACACCATCACACAACTTACATAATCTAGTTCCGATGTTGTTTCCTTGCAAGTTCCTTCTCCTCTCCTCACCTTCTTCCTCTTCCTCTTCCACTCTCTTTCACTCTTTCTTCCATTTCTCTGAAACACTAACCCTAACTCACCTCTCCCAAAAGAAAGCACTATTCACGTCACTATTCGATCCTTATAATTATAACTTCCCTTTTACACTTACTTCCCTTCCTAACCATCTCTTAACTTCCTATATGCATATCTAAACTAATAAGACAACTTTCTCACCAAGAATCCTCCCAAAATCAACTTCTTATTCATTAGAAACTAATCTATAATTAAAATAGAAACTCTCTCTCATTCTAATCCAATTCAAATCCTATATGCAATTACGAACTTAACCTTCCTCATTAATTAGAAACCCTCTAGAGAACTTATCCATCCAATCTAACTTCTAATTCAAAATCACATGTTTTCTTTTAATTCCAGCAAATCTAGTTTTTTGTTAATTACACCATACTCCCCCACATTTCTATTAATTATAATTTGACCCCAATACTTCAACTTAATTACGCCTCAATCCAATCTTGCATTATTATAACGTATAGTCACTATCAATAAGAACTTAATTTCATTAATAATTATTTAACTCTTAATAAATAATCACACACATAGTTTTTTTTTTTTTGAATCCGGGTCACTACAACCTTCCCCCCTTTTGGAAATTTCATCCCCGAAATTATGATTGTTCTAATTCTATATTCCAACTAATTATTTTCGCTCTTCCGCTTTTGTATCTTGTAAAGGTTGAATGTCTTAAATGTTTTATTCAATATAGTTGTATTTCCCTATCACAATAAAGTTTAGAATGTTAACTCAGTAACTTCTTACACTCAAGAACAATTAATCCAATTCCTAAACCTTACATGCGCTACATGACTAATTCCTAAGTTTACTTTATATCACCGCTGCCTGAACTTCTCAAATGATATCATTATCCATAAGGCATAATCAAACTTAATCCCATCCTTAGTTAGATTCACAGACCAAACATCGTAGTTATTGATTTATATAAGATGTATACATTTCAAGTAAACATAATCATGCTAAACAGATTTCTATACAAGTAATAGGATTCACTAATTAACATGCTTTGAGGTAATCATCCCATCACTCACTCTATTCTAATAATCATTCTTAGAAATCTAGGCAATATACTAAATAGTCAAATACTCATGCTCTCATTCAAGGATTTCAATTCTCACTTAACAACATTGTAGATCACAACAATATCATAACACGTGAATCATCAAGTTCATCTACTAACTACCACATACCCAACTTATCTTGAAGAAATGATGCATGATATCTACTCGTGAAAAATATTGAGATAAAATTCCATATGGTTATGATCTTCCCAAACAATAACAATCAAGAATGAAAACTAGCCAATTAACTATCGTTAGTAATCTAATATATAAAAATCTTCATAGCTCATCTTCATTGAAACCCAAAGCTTACCCACATAAGATCAAAATCAATTTACTTGAAATCTAGAAATATTTTAGCACATGAACTACTTGTACGAAAACGTGATGGTCATCACCTCCCCTAATTACTCCATCATCTTGTATACAATTTGAAATCTATTTATGCACTTATAACTCAATTGTACTAGCATATAATAAAAGTATATATTTCTATACCTTCATAACACACTTGTTTACTTTAAAACGTAAGTCCAAATTTAGGTATTAATAACTCAATCCTTGAAGACAAAATATAATCCAGGTTTATGTTTTATAATTCAATCAATCATAATAGAGTAGAAATTTATACTTATGCTCTTACAAAACGATCGGTTAACATGGAATATCAGTTCCAGATTTTTCATTCAATAGATTATGATAAAATAGAAGAACTAATATCCATCAATATCAGTAAAAGTAAAAGTTGGATCTAATGTGGGGTTTAATATAAATCAAGGACAGTTTTCAGTTTGGTTTGGAAGTGAGCTTATTTACAAGGGTAAAAGACTTATATTCGTTGTTGCCCAAAAATGTAAATGATCTAAACAAATCCAGCAAAATATCCCGACTCATACCAACAAATTAATAAGAAACTGAATAATCCTACAATAAAGAACTCTGATTAATGTCCTTCCACACACCATGAAATTTCCAGTGATACCACCTTGAAAAACTATCCATGTACCCATACATATGGATAATCTGTAAGGAGACATCACTAGTATCCCATCCATGCATTTCCACCACATGATCATCCATAATAGTTATGTCACACTATATCACACCAACAATGTCATTACCAATTCCCACGTTATTTTCTTTCACGCATGCATACTTTTATTTAATCATAATTCATTAGTCACAGTCCATCATGAGGGGTCTATCAACCATCATATTCTTCATACAAGATACAAGTTCCCCCACACTTCTAATTTTTTGTTAATTACACCATACTCCCCCACACTTCTATTAATTATAATTTGACCCCAGTACTTCTACTTAATTACGGCTTAGTCTAATCCTGCACTATTATAACATATAGTCACTATCAATAAGAAATTAATTTCATTAATAATTATTTAACTCTTATTAAATAATCACACACATGGTTATTATTATTAGTTTTGTTGTTTTTTTTTTCTTTTTTCCGCATTCGGGTCACACATCAGTTAAGTCGTATTGTTGTATATTAGCCTATTAGCTAATCAAATTGTCATGGGTTAATAGACATGATATTCAGGATTGAGTAGTAGTTCAATAACTATGTTTGTTTCAACATAAGTGACCCTTATAGTAAGAATTGGTCACGTAATGAGTGGTCAGCTATATTTGGGCTATTTGCCAACCATGAATCAAATGAATGATAGGTTGGAACTTCATGTGGCTTATCAGGGTGACTGTGATTGGGTTTACCTTAGTGGGTTCCGTGGGTTTGAGCCCCTAAAGGAAAAATAGATTGGGTGATTATGACTTGTGGGCTGAAAGTCCCTATAACTTCTTTACGCACATAGATTGGTGATAATCTTATCCAGCTGGTGTAAAATGGGATACAAGATACGTTTTATCCTAGACTGAAAGTTGGATTGTTTCTGTACGGCGAGGATTTGTAAGTCCAGGCAGGGATTTGAGTTTGTTCACTAGATAAGAGCACCTTTGGTGATTAATATTATTGTGTGTTATTGCCTAAGCATTTCATCGATAGTAATGGATTAGACGATACAATTAATGAGAATTGTAATGAGTATCCCATTTTTGGATAATCGGGTATGAATGCACAATGGCATGGTTTTAGATGCTATTGATAGATGTACTTGACGTACAACACTCGATGCGATAACTACATGCATAATGTACTCATTTATCACTGATGTGGTATTGTAATAGAAATGTGATATGACTTATTTTATATGTGTCTTGAGATGTTCTATGATGGATATGTCATGGTTGAGATAAAATCTGTTGTATACCATGATGTTATGATATAATTGATAACATGTGATGTGATAATCGCATTGATTTTGTGGAGGGATGGTTGTTTGTATTTCTTACTGGCTGTCTAGTTTACCCTTCATTGGGAATATTTTAAGGTCAGCCGCATGATCCAGCAGCAAGATGAGGAGGCCATATTGGCAGTGGATTTATTGTTTAGTCTTTAGCTCTGTGTAGAGAGTGTATAGACTAGGAGACTTTTTGTATTGGACTTACATTTGGTTTTGCAACTCTCTAGTTTTTGGTATGAGTTTCTTGGTATAGTTTTGAGTAGGTTATTTTTATTGGACTACTAGATGTTAATGATAAATCTTATGTTTATATCTCTCACTCATGTTATCAAATTAATAAAAATGTTTTTTTTTAACTGTAATTTTTGTAGAGTAGATTCTTCTGTTGAGTATTCTAACTAGGTGCGCTAATTTTACTATGCCTTTTTGCATAAGGGAATCAGTGACCTAGCAGCCTCTTGGGTTAGAGCTCGAGGTCTTGCTCTCGAGATTCGTGTTTGCACACTTATCGGTGATGCAATTTCGGGGCATGATAGTTAAGGATTTCCATGAGTAGTTAAAACAAAACAGGTACATCATGGACGACTGTCACGCCCCGAATCCGAGATATGTAACCTCAAGGATATTCAAGGAGTGACCTTCGGATCCAAAACAATGGATGTGGTCCAACACATAAATACCATTCCATATGGTCCATCAGAGTTAACTAATAGCAGCGGAAGTCTCAAATAAAATTAAACCAAGTATATTACATCGTGTCCCAAAAATTCTAAATAGAATAAAACAACTAAACATAACCCATCAATTCCCTTAAGGGTCCATTACAACTGTTCCAAAAATAAATAAAAACAAAAACTGAAAATAGCAGACAACCACATGCTTGAGCCCAACTCCACCCAATCCCAGTCCACATCCAGCTCCTTATTCTTGTCGGTAACCTATTGTACATAGGCATGAGCTTTGGAGGCTCAATAGGAAACCAAGGACTATGCCTCTTCCCATTAACACAGACACACAACAATTAACTCACTCCATGCAAACCCGTGTATCAAAACATGCTTCCAACATCATACCCATAATAAGGATAAACAATAACCAATCTCATGCTCATAACAATGATAAACAACAACCAATCCCATACTCATAACAATGATAAACAGTAACCATAAGCCAAGCTAAATTTAAATAATATACAACACTCCCAAGCAAGATGTGAATTTGAACATGAGTCAAGCATAATGATGCTAATGGCATACACACACAAGGAATGATAATGAGGATGAAAGTACATGATGCATAATGCTAATGATGAAGTGATGTGGATGAAGTGAATGCAAGTGCAAGGTGTTAAGCATAGCCTAACCATTATAACCAATACTCGCATCTCCTTTGGGAATTCTACCCAAGGAATGTCAACACACTCACATGATCATTTCCTTTCAGAGGATGCTACCCAAAAGTAGGAAAAAACCATACACATTTCTTTTCAGGAGATTATTACCCAAAGGTAGGAACTACCAAAAACTTCCTTTCAGGGGATGAAACCCGAAGGTAAGAGACCATAAACATTTCCTTTCAGGAGATTATTGCCCAAAGGTAGGAACTACCATTACACATTTCCTTTGAAGGGATTATTGGCCGAAGGTAGGAAAACACCATAACACATGCATATACACACATACTCATCAGAATCTCCTATCTTAAGAGTTCTGGAACCCAAACAATGATCACTCTAGGATGACACCAATTCATGCATATCAAATGACTTGGTCACACAGGGACCTCACACACAACACATGCATAACTTATGCATTCCAGGTCCACACCATCACATTCAACATAAACAATTACTTCTCAGATAAAACTAGTAACACATACTTCACATAGGTCATCACATTAGATATCATTTCACAGTAGATAGCCATTCATGGCATCTCACACCACTTAGTTGCACAATTAATCACACAACCATTATTTTGGAAAATAAACACCACACACAACCTCACAAGGTCCAAACACAACTCTCCACAAAATTTCACCCTTATTCGGCTTTGGTCCCTATTTTCGGTTGACCCCTGACAGGGTCGAGACCTTCGGTCTCCCCTTCGGTCAACTTGGAACTTTGGCTCCTTTTCTAGAGACTCTCATTTTTTGTGGTTTTCGGTCCCTCGCTCGGTCGACTCCCGACTAGACCGAAGACCTTCGGTCCACTCTTCGGTCTCCCCCAGTTTCGGTCCCTTTCCAAAGGCTTTTCTCATATTTATGTGGATTTCGGTCTACCTCTCGATCGACTCCTAACTGAACCGAAGCTTGGATCTTCCCCAGAAAACTCACAAAAATCCCATTTTAATCGTATTTTAATCTTACAACATCAAAATATTAACCAAACAATCGTAAACATTAATTTCATATTAATTTCACCATTTCAACCATATTACACATCAAAGTACACATATATGCATTAACCTAGACATTAGGTCACATGATCATTAGATCTTCCTCATTTTAGCATTCATATCAGTACACATAGATCCTACACATATTCACCCACTTTCACATTCACGTTCATACACCATTATATATCATATTCAAATAACATAATTATACTTTGATATTTCCTATCATTCTATTTCTATGATAATAAGAAGAGGGAGAACCAAGGATCCTACCTCAATGATTTGCAGAGATTTCCAGTAGCAATATCTCCCCAATGCTCTTCTTTCCAGCAACTTCTTCTCTTTCTCTTCTTTCTTCCTTTCTCTTCTTTTCTTCCCTTCTTTTTTTCTTCAGCAAAACAGATCTCCCTCTCTCTTGGTCGTGTACTACAAGGCAAGGAAGTGGTTATGGGAAACCTTATTTTAGAAAGAGGTTGAGAGAATGAGGTAACTCTTCCTCTATTCAAAACAGTTACAGCAAGAAACCAAGTGTAGCGCCGAAGAGTGCGACACCAAGCGCACGCAAGAATAATCAGCAGCGTTGCGCATGGAACATGATGGAGTCACAGATGTGTGACGTGTGGCAAGAAGATTCAAAGGTACGTGAGCTCACGTGCCTGGTCCAGCTATCCATGAAGAGAGAAAAGAGCGCGGGAGTGATCAACCCACGTCCTAATCAAAGACAACACGCATGTGGTTATATAACTGAATTGAATGGTTATATAATCGATCAAGCCACTCTATAAAAGACAAAATACTTGCTTCTTCCAAAATCTCTCAAAACCCATCAACCCAAACTCAAAAAGTCAGCGCAACACTGCATCTTAGACCTCCAGGTCTCCTATCCTCCTTTCGTTGCCTCTGTTGTAACAACAGTGCCCGGTTCCTCTGTCACTCACCAGCCACTCTCTCCCTGGAGTATTGCTCTCAATATTGGTAAGCCCTTACGGTCTGCATGTGCGATTCACAACCACTGGAACGAGAAGCCCCTTTTTTCACCAATCAATCCAGTTTGAGTCTACTGCTCTCAGCCTCAGACTGATCACACTGCCACCCCCCAAGAAGCTACTCTCAATCACGAACGGTTATCCGGCTTGCACATGCGACCACGACTGTTGCAATAACCCTCTTCGCATTCATCGATCTTCTTTCTATCTTTTGCATTTTTATCATTCTGTCTCAAGAAGCTGCCTGCATGTAGTTTATCCAACGCCGTGACCATGGACACTGTGATACCACCGTTAGGTCACCAACCTTCTTTCAATCTTTTTGTATTTGTTTATTTACTTGTCATCGACGGTCCCGTTATTTAATCTTGAATAAACACTTGGTTAGAAGCTAGACTCTTTTTGACTTTACCTCGGCTATCATATTCTCAGTATCTGAAGGATTTCAGACGAACCCTAAGAAAGGAAGAACCCTAACCTTTCAAACAATCGCCTAATAGCCTAACGAACGCATTTCCGGTGATTGATTGCACCTCTAATTGCTCAGGCAACTCGGTCAGACTGTGTGGATTGGCACCTGGGGTCAAAATCCAAAACCCCAAACTATGGACTAGTATGTCCTGGCACGCTTGCGCAACACACACACACCCACACACTTCATCGGACACGTGAGCCACCCGCCTAGCCGCACACAGCTAGCGGATAGGAAGGGGACCTGGGAAGAAACAAACGGTTAGATAACCGATCGAAGAAAGTATATAAATACACAAAGAGGACTAGTTTCTCAATCCCCTCAACAACAACACAAATTCAGCACAACGTTGTTCAGACCCCACAGTCATTTATCTCCCATTTCATTGCTTCCATTGCAACAACAGTGCTTGATCCTTCTCGTGCTCACCAGCCAATTTCTCCCTGGAGTATTGCTCTCAACTTTTGATGCTCTTCCAGCCTACATGTGGATCACGACCACTAAAACTAGACCCTCTGTTCACCAATCAATCCAGTTAAAGTCTACTGCTCTCAGCCTCAGACCGATCTTTGCTGCAGACCCTTGAGAAGCTACTCTTAATCCGACCGGTCGTTAGTCTACCCTACCAGTGGGTCATGGCCACTGTGATAACCACTATTGGTTCACTAATCTTCTTTATGGATTTTCCATTTTGTTTACTTTATTATAAATATTTGATGTCTCTAATATTTAGTCATGAATAAATTCTTGATTAAAAGCAAGGCCTTTGGTATTCTACTCTAACTCTCGTTATTAATTGGCATTGTATTTACATTATATGAGGATCAAACGAATTCAAAATAAAGGAAGAACCCCACTCTTTGTCAATCGCCTAAGAACGGACGCATATCTGGTGACCGATTGCACGACCGATTGTCTAACCAACTCGTTTTAGTCGGTACGGATTGGTACCTGAAGTCAGAAGCTGAACCCTTACTCTTGGACTAGACTAAGTCCTGACATGCCCGTACACATCACGCACACATACCAAGACACCACATGCCGAACATGAGCCACAGAGGGTCGACTTGAGAGATTCGGTGGGAACAATAGGGGACGACCGATTATACCCTAAATTTTACTCAAAAATTCAGCCGAACAATGTCTTCGGTGCCCAGGGTCGAAACCTCTCACTCATTTGAGCTACACACGTTTTGACACGCCCACGCCCTCAATCATATAAATCGATCACCGTTAGGGAAGAGGGAAAAAGGGATCGTGACCCGATTTCTAGTTAACAGTCTTATATTCCTCGTCTTAACTACGACTTAAAAAAAAAGCATTTATCATTTCTTTCCTTCTCTGTTCCAATCATTTTTTTCTTCTAAAATCCAAGGGTACAAACACAATTACATTCGTAACTTAGAAAATAACATTTTTTAACTACAAACTACAAAGTAATTCCTATTATTTTGTCGTGCTAAGTTAACAAAGCACCCTACCTACGTGTGATGCTGTTGACAAAGCACTTAGCTACACGAGTCTATCAGACACTAATTTCTTCTTCTTTTTCTTTTTTGTTTATGTCTTTCAACAAGCAACTTACTGCGATGTGGATAAGTACCCACTTATAAAAAAAGAACTTACCAACAAAACAAATTTAATTTTTAAATTGCCAAGTTGATTCTCTTTTGTTATCGAGGTTTTTCTTATCATGCATCATGCAAGTTGCAGGGGACTTCCACTAATAAGTATAGTTATATAATAAAGAGATTAGAAAAGGCACAATTATATCAAAATCAACCCAAATTGGTCTAAGGCATCTGTTGGGTTTGTGGAGTCTAAGCTGGATATTATTTGTTCCCATGTCATTGTGTACAGTGCGAACCGCAGGTTGAGTTGTGCGGTCAACTTGCGGGAGGCACAGAGGCAGCGCCCTTGCGGCGGGTTAAGTTATGCTGTCAACTTGCAGTTTCCACTTTCAAAATTAGGTTTTCATACGGTTTCTCTCAAATTGTAAAACTTCAAGAAATATAATAGATTTATTATGAAATCTCTCTCTGCATGTATGAACAGTCATCTGCAGCAAACAAGGTGCACTTGATAAAGAAATTGTTCATTCTGAAGATGGACAAAGGTGCGAATTTCAGAGAACATTTGAATAAATTTAATGAAATTGTCGATCAGTTAACAACAGTTGAAATCGAATTTAAGCATGAGATTCGAGCTTTGGTGGTTCGTAGTCAGTTTCCTGAGAATTGGAATGGCATGGTTATTGGAATTAGTAGCTCTGCTGAGAAGACAGTATTGAAGTTTTATTATGTGGTCAGTATGATCATGAATGAAGATATCTGAAGGCAATCAGATGAAGCTTCCACTACACGATCTGTATTAACTATGGAGAGCAGAGGTGGAAACTCCAAGAAGGGTTCAAATCGTGGAAGGTCCCAGTTCAATAACCATAGATCGAAATTTCGCTTCAAGAACATTGAATGCTGGAACTGTGGTAAGAAATGCCACTTTAGAAATCAGTGCAAAGCTCCAAAGAAAGAGAAGGAAACAAAGAAGAAGCCTAAGGCAAATGTCGTTTTTGAAGACTCAGATGATGCTTTGATATGCTCTTTGGAGAGCAAGGCGGAGTCTTGGGTGCTAGATTCTAGAGCATCTTTTCATGCTACCTTAAGCAGAGACTTTTTTGTGAGCTATGTACCTGGTTACCTGGGGAAGGTGTATTTGGTGATGATCAACCTTGCGATGTGGTTGGTAAGGGTGATGTGAAGATCAAGCTGAATGGGTTTGTGTGGAAATTGAAGGATGTGAGACACATCCCTGACTTGAGGAAGAATATGATCTCAGTGGGGCAGTAGGCAAATGAAGGTTATATCACAACCTTCAATGACGATACCTGGAAGGTTTCCAGAGGCGCAATGATTGTTGCGCGTGGAAAGAAGAATGGCACTCTCTACACGACGATTAATGCTTATGGGTCAATTGCAGTTGCAGATTGTAAGGAGGATCCAAACTTATAGCATCAGAGGCTTGGACATGTCAGTGAGAAAGGACTCAAGGCTATGCACTCCAAAGGGAAACTACTGGGGCTTCAGACAGTTGATGTGGACTTGTGCGAGAGTTGCATATTCGGGAAGCAAAAAAGGGTGAGTTTCAAGAAAGATGGCAAACCAAGAAAGCAGGAGAAGCTTGAGCTTCTTCACACTGATGTCTGGGACCAGCTACAGTCTCATCAATTGGCGATAAGTCTTATTTTGTGACTTTTATTGATGACCACTATAGAAAGGTGTGAGTGTACGTCTTGAGACAGAAATCTGAGGTGTACAAGATGTTCAAGAAGTGTAAAGCCATAGTGGAGAATGAGATAGGCTTGGAGAGGTCGTTGCTATGAACTCCACAGCAAAATGGAGTAGCAGAACAAATGAACCGGACATTGACTGAGAAAGCCAGAAGCATGCGCATCCAGGAAGGATTACCCAAGCAGTTTTGGGCAGAGACAGTCAATACAACAGTCTACCTAATCAATCAAAGACCATCAGTACCATTGGATCACATGTTACCAGAGGAGGTATGGAGCGGCAAGGAGGTAAGACTTTTCCATTTTAAACTTTTCAGTTGTGTCTCTTATGTGCATATCAGTGACCATACCAGAGGTAAGCTTGACCCCAAGTCACTAAAGTGTACTTTCATTAGATACGGTGGAGATGAATATGGATACCGATTTTGGGATGACCAGAACAAGACGGTGATCAAAAGTTGAGATGTTATCTCCAATGAAAAGGTGATGTACAAGGACAGAAGCGCATCGCAGTCCAGTGGCACAACACGGGAAGATCTAACATATGTCAAGTTGGATGATATTTCAGGGAACAGTGTGGCACAACAGACTGTTGACAGCTCACAATCAGAGGAACCTACACCGCAAAATAGCACACAACAAAGTGATGCACTGCAGATTCCAGCTCCTTTACCTAGGAGGTCTTCCCGGTCTCATGTTCCAAATAGAAGGTATTTAAATTACTTGTTGCTTAATAATGCAGGTGAACCTAAATTACCTAGAAGGTCTTCCCAGCCTCATGTCAGGTAGTGGATGCTAGCAAGTGGGAGTTTGCAATGAAGGATGAGATGAAGTCCCTTATCTCCAACAATACCAGGAACTAACTGAGTTTCCTGAGGGAAAGAAAGCTCTACAC